>JANIHY010000209.1:30978809-30995915 GCA_027479065.1 Erythroxylum brevipes
GACTTTTCCTGCCGTGTAGATTGAGTTGGCAAGAGAAGTCATGGCACACAGGTCGGTCAGCTGGCACTTTTTGGAAGGATGACCTAGTTAGCTTTTTGGTTGATTTTCTTTTGAGACAATGTACAGAAATGATCAGTTGTGTAAAGTACTGCTTGAGGTTATAAAATGAAAATTTTATGGTTTTAAAAATTAGTGAATTCCATATTACTGCTTTATAATACATTGATGCCATGTGGAGTTGGTAGTTTGTTCGTAGCGCACCCTTATCGTAGGGTGTGTATCGGAATGACCTACGGGCGTCCCTGTACATCTCCTATGGTAAGGGGGTGCTACATAAATATAAGGCAACTATACTTTTACTTCAATTATGGTAACTTTAATCATTATTTTATTAATATAATTTCAAGTTATAAGAAAATTTGTATGCTTCTGAATTGATTTGTGTTTAATGTTTAATTCTTGATAAGTTAAATGAGTTGTTGACAATGCAAAGTATGGACATGTAGTTTGGAGATCACTTGTGAGTTGGCTTTACTTGTCAAATATAAAAGTGTATTTTGACATGCAAGGGGCCCTCTTATGTGTAAGAGGGGGATGCTCATTTTATAGGGGAAGTGTTACCGAATTTTCAGCAGGATCCTCGTAAAATGTGACATCTGTTTTGTCATTACAACCCAAACTCCTCAGTATTAACTTATGATCTTATTAGTAGCCATTTAATTGAGAATAAAAATTAATTATATTTATTTGAGTATAGTTAATAACCTTGATTAACTTTCCACATTTCATGGCAAATTTTTTAATGTATTTTTCTTTCCAAACTATATGCTCTTTTTGTTTTGGTTGTAGGAACTCTATTGTCCCCAGTATTTATACTTTCGAGGAAATTGAAAAGAAGCCTACGCAGGTATTGAAATGACATTCATGTATGTATATGGAGAGACAATGTCAACAATTCATTGAACAACAATTTAAACTGCAATTTGTATCAGTTTTACATCCGTCATCAGCATCTTCTTTAAGGTACTGAGAGAAGATCCTTCTTCCCTTCAGTTGACGTAAGTGATTATGTATTTGACAACGTTTGTTTGCCCTTGGATGAAACGATCCGTATACTAACTTCCTGTGTGAACTTCCTTTATTGAAAGAGGACGAGTGCGACCTTTTGCTTATTTTCCAATTACGTTAATTATGTGCATCCGGTATTGTATTAATGCTCTGGAGTATAATGATCATTGTTTGATTGTTAATGTCTATATTTTTTCATTTCAATATATTTGTTTTGTTTTGTTTATGTTAAACTATAGTATAAAATTAAGTATTAATATTTTTATCAGTACTTATTTTATTAATGATAGTATATATTTTTTTGCTGTTGAAATCAAACTGTTAACAATATGTGTATTACGACATATTGTTTTACAAACATATATGTCATATATTAAGTTTAAATATATTTGAAATTTTCCCATAAACCTTAACCTATACCCCATATTGGATCAAAAGTCTTATGTGACATACCTAGTTTGTTGTCGCATACATGAATTATACTAACAATAGATGCACCGGTTTAAATGAACAGTTGGCCAGATATGAGTTTCCGGGATAGATCGTGGATGTATAGATGATTAACGCCCAATGGTTTGATAAATCCTGAATTTGTTGAGGGAGTTGAAGGTTTTCTTCAGTATGCATGTTGTCAACGTGTATATATGGATGGGCAAAAGATCAGATGTCCATATAGGAAGTGCAAACAAAAATGTTTCCTTACTATTGATGAAGTTAATTTGCATTTGCTGAGAAAATGGTTTGTCCCCAATTATTTTGAGTGGACACGACATGGGGAACCAGTGATTTCTAGCACCTCTAGGGGGAATGAAACCCAATCGTTTGTTAACTTATATGACATCGGGGACATTGGATTTAAAAGAAATCTTGCAGATGGCACTGAAAACTCGTATATGCAAATGGTTTATGAAGGGGTCGGTTATACCTTTGAGACAAATAGGAAAAATGGTACAAAAGAAGAACCTAACCCAAAAGCAAAGAAATTTTTTGAATTACTTCAGTCTGCTGACCGAGAATTATGGCCAAATTGTGAGACAATGACACAGTTATCTTCAATTGCCCGAATTTTGAACATAAAGAGTGAAGTGCATATTTTCGATTGGAGTTTTGATAAAATTCTTGAGTGGTATAATGAATCGTTGCCTGCTGATCATACATTGGTTGACAACTTTTACAATGTGAAGAAACTTATTAGGGGTCTTGGTTTGCCTGTGGAAAAAAATTGATTGTTGTTTGTTGGGATGTATGTTGTATTGGGGAGATGATGTGCACTTGGAAGAGTGCAAATTTTGTGGTCAATCTAGGTTTAAGCCAAGAAAGCGTGAAATGAGACATAAATTAGTACCATGGAAACAGATGTATTATTTCCCGCTAACTCCGAGACTGTAGAGACTTTATGCTTCTAATGTTACTACGTCGCACATGAGATGGCATGCTGAACACGAATAGGAAGATGGAGTTATGCGTCATCCCTCAGATGCACTGGCATGGCAACATTTCAATAACACCCACATTGATTTTGCTGTGAAAAGTCAGAATGGGCGGTTGGGATTGTCGACGGATGGGTTCCAACCTTTTGGTCAATCTGGCTAGCAATATTCTTCATGGCCAATTATCATTACTCCTTATAATTTGCCTCCTTGGATGTGTATGAAAGAGGCTTATATGTTCTTGACAGTTATTGTGCCAGGACCAACAAATCCGAAGCAAAAATAGATGTTTTCTTACAACCATTGATATCAGAATTACGACAACTTTAGGAAAATGGTGTGCAAACATATGATGTATCTCTTAAACAGAATTTTGTTTTACGCGCGGCTTTGATGTGGACCATTAGTGACTTCCCAGCTTTGGCCATGTTATATGTCAATTAGTATATTATTATAATAAATAACATACCAGATAAATCTAAAACTTCCATAAGCTATTCTGATTTGTAATGGTTTTTCTAATTTTTGCAAGAATTTAATAATTGTTTTGAAGCAATACAAATAGTTGCTCCTGTATCTATATATGCATTAACCTTTTTATTCTGAATTACTACTTGAATAAACGTAGTATTGGGATTTAACTGTTGATTCGGAGCTGCTTTCAGATTCAGATTCATAATTATAGAGAGAAGATATAGTCGAATCGGTATTGTATTCATATTCAATAGGTTCTAATTGATTTTGATAGGCTGAAGATAAAATATGAAGTTTATATGTATATTTATTTTTTGTTCTTTGTGGACACTGATTTGCATAATGACCTTCTTGTTTATAGATCCAACATCTACAATTTTTCTTTCTTTGTGGACAATCTTTTCTTTTGGGTTTCTATTTACGATAGTTATATTTTCTAAAATATCTAGGTTTAAATGGTTTACCTCTTTTAAATCATTTTGATGGGTATTTTTTCCAACGATATCTTTTTTGAAAATGTTTTCTTTTCTTCCGTCTTGGTAGTTCACATCCATATTGTTGAGGTACTTCTGCATTTTGTTCACAACAGGGTTGTATAGATTTATGCCTTACTGTTTTTCGTAATCGAGATTCTAGACATTGTTTTTGTATAATTTCTTGAGTAGTTAATATAGCTCCTCCTAGATTATGGGCAATGGTATGTTTTTCAATCCTATCTTGAAAACTTTGTTGTACAGTTATACTCATATGATAAGGTAATTTTTGAATAAAAACATGGGTATACATTTCTTGTTCTAGTCTAGTTAATTTGTAATAATATTTTCAAAATTCACAAACAAAATTATCAACATAACAAATATCACATAATTGCATGTTGTTTAAATGATATAACGCTCGTTGTTTTTCAGATTGAACATTTTCTTGTTTAAATAGAAGAATATATTTTCCTATAAATTCTTTGTATATTTCATCTCCGATAATGTCAAATGTATCACTTGCATTTGTTGTGGCTTGATAATGGGGAGTACTTTTTAATGCTATTTCATTTTCTAGAAGAAAATCATGTACTATGCTTGATGTTTTAAAAGTAATAAAATTCCATATTGATTCTTTACTATGTGATCCCTCACCAAATGGTTTCTCTATTTGTAGTAGAAGTTGAATTTTAGTTGACCATTTGTGTATTAATTCTGCTGGATTTGTAGTACAATCTAAATTTAAAATTCCTTCTGTTTTAAGAGGAATGTGTTTTGGTGTATATTCTGTAGGATACTTTTTAATTTTAGATCCTTTGGAATAATAGCCTTGTTGATTAATAAATTTAGGATTGTCTTGTAATTTATGATATTTTGTATCTAATGTTTGTTCTCTAGCAGTACTAGTTTCTGGCTTTTCATCCATATAGACTTCTTGATCTGATTCATAACTATAAATAATTTCATCAACTTCTTGGTCGTTAATTTCCTGTTTTTCTTTTTTCTTTTCATGTGTTATGGTAGTATATAAGTGATCTGAAGAATTATAATCTGTAAGATTTAATTTTTGTACTAAGGATGTTATTTTTGCTAACTGTTGCTAAATATTTCTTTCTACATCTTCTAATGGTTCATGATCTGACAAGTTATTATGTTCCATTTTTTATCCATTCATTAATCTTTTCAATTATATAAATATAAAGTTCTATCTTGCGATGACTTTCTATAATACCTCCTTGAAAAGGACAAATCTGTATATCTTCATGACATAAACTTATGTAATCGTCTAATGTTTTCTTTAGTGCTTCTAATTTTGGTTTAGAAGAGAGATCTGTTAAATATATTCCTTCTCCTATTTTTTGTATATATCTATCCATCTATTTTCTTTATTTATACTAGGGTTTTCTTGATATTACTAGCTCTGATACCACTTTCTGCCCAGGTTGCCCAAGGCGCAACTTTTCTATTTTCTCTGTTATTTGTTTAATTTGTTGTATAATTTCTGTTTGTGTTGATATTAACAAATCTAGTTTTTCTTCTAATTGTTTTTGTTGATAATTAAGATCACTAAGTTGTTGAGATATTGTTGTCATAATATATTTTTAACATATGTAGAAAGTTCTGTAATTTGTTGTTGAATGTTATCTAATTGTTTTTGTTTTTGATCAAGTTTTGGTTCTGTTATTGGACTAGGTACAGAATCAATATAATGAAAAATTTTGTTCCTACTTTTGCAACATCTTGGAAAAGTTGATCTATGTAAATTTGTTCTGTGTTTTTAAATTCTATACTATGATGAGAGTTGGTTAAAGCATAACTAATTTGATAAGTAATAGAAAATGGGTATTGTCCTTGAGTCATTAAATTTTCTTTGTAAAACTTATATGCAATAGTAATACTATCTTGTAGGTCTGATGATAATAAAGGGATTCCTAATTTTAATCTTGCATTGAATTTTATTTTTCCATAAGCTAAATTTCCATTCATCATTCCAATAATCTGATCATTTAAATTAGTCATTCTCTCATCTAAAATTACCATCCTAATAGGTGAATCAATTCCTATCTGAAAAGTAGATTTTAATAATATTTGTATCGTGGATAGGTGAATGTATCCTATTTTCTTACGTTTATTTTCAGGTAATTTTGTAATTGTTTTAGGATTTGTTCTTGATCGATAAGACTAATTCTAATATGTCCATTACACTGATGTATTCTAACAGGGGTTTCACAAATCATATTTCCGAAATAGATAATATTTTGTCTATTTAAGAATTTCTTGAGAAATGATTTTTGAATATCTTGTCCTGGTTTTAAATCTAATTGGGCCTTGGCTAGTTTTTGTTGTTTATCTTGAGATAATAATGTAGAAACTTGAAATGTTCCTAGTGATTCTGTTAATTCTAAATTATCAACGTCTAATATCCTTGAATCTCTTTCTTTAGTAGTCATTATAAAGTATTCGGATGATAACAGAAATGATTTTGCTGAATTGTTTCAAGTGTAGATAATTGTTCGGTATATAATTGATATAGTTGTCGAACTACTGCTAAGTGTTCTTCATAAGGTCTTCTTCCTTGTCTATTTATTCCTATTGAATTAAAATAATTAATACGAGTCTCATTATATTGTATATGATCTAAATATTTAGCTATTAAATTGTGAGTGTTTATAATTTGTTCATCTAAATCTGTACAGATAGGACAAGACATATTAATAGAAGACATATTAATAATCATCGTTACGATGAGAGAATAATATTCCTCATCAGATGAATAATAAGGTATATATTCTTCATATTCTTCTTCTTCATGAATAGAATTAGGAGGAAAAGTTAGAATATAGTCTACTATTTCTAGATTAAATATTTTTCTCCATAAATAAACAAGTGTAACTAATAAAAAGTGCAAACTAGAATGTAAATAATGATTTAAATCAAATGGATGCACATAAATTAAACTAAGAGTAAGAAAGATTAATAATGGTAAACTATAAAGATAACAGAATGAATAATGAATAATAGTAAGTAAATAATTTAAACAATAATTACTCACTTAATTTTTTAAATTATATAGAATTTTAATATAATTAATAAAATTATACAAAACATTAATGTCTTTTACCAAAAAATTTACAAGTGATAAATATATACCAAATTTTAAAATCTCTAATTTACATATATTAGAAACGTTTAGTATCATTTGATATTAATAATTGTTATCCAAAGTTAGTTTTCCTCATTTGAAATCTTATTTATTTATATTAAAAATTTCACAATTTAGTCTTAAAATTATAAATAAGAACAATAACAATAACAATAATAACAACAACAACAATAATAGCAATGTCTCAGTAAAATTTTTTGCTGAAATGCGGGGTCTTAGAAGGTTTGATAGTACGCAGCCTTACCTTTAACTGATAGAAAGGTTGTTTATGATAGTCTAAAAAAATTGAAAACGATTTGAAAAGAAAAAATAACTAAATACATAAACAAATAATTGCATAAATAAATAATAGTAAAAATAAAGAGTAAAAATTAGAGAATAAAAATAAAATAAAAATAAATTCAATTTCAAAATAAATACAAAAGTAAATAAATAAATAAAACAAGCATGTAATTGAAAAAGAAGAAAAATACAAAATAAATAAATAAAATTACAAAAGGGCAAATATTACAAACAAAAGTTTTATGGGTAAATACAAGGCATAAGAAAAGAAGAAAAAGGAAGGAAAACATTCAAAAAGGCCTATAAAAAAAGGACCACTTTATGGGAAAAGAAAAGACCTCTCTATATAAGATCTTTTATCTATATCCTAGTTTGTTAAGAGGCTATTTTGATTCACTTCTATTTTTTTTTGTTGTGGTTTCTAATTTTTGTTTTTTGTTTTTCGTTTATGTTGTTTTAACTAGAGAAACAAAAACCTGTTTGGTTTATATTTCTAACATAAAAACTGAAAAAAAAAAGGTTTTATTATCTTGTTTTTATTTTTTAATTATACACTTATATTAATTATTTTTATATAATATATTAACATATTTGTAATTTTACAAGAATCTCTTAGGAATTTTGGGTATTAAATCATTGATTTATAAATGATTTACTTAAAATATGTAATTTATGGTAGAATTCTATTTTCATTGAAAATAAAATAGAAGTGACCTACAATTTCATTATTACATTTGTTTATTTATAGAAAATGGAAAAGTGTATTTTAGCAATGTAATTTTTGCTATCATGTGACAAATCGATTAAGCTACATGACATACATCAATTGGATTAATTGAAAAGGGAGTGCATGTCTTGTTAGAGATGGAAGGTGACTATCGAGAATCCTACGTTATGTTGATATACTGTGAATGTTACATTAAGTAAGAAAAATACAACAATCCTAGAAAAAAATAGTATTAAGAAATCAAAACTATAGAAATCGATGATCATTATCTCATCGGTTGTCACACTTCCATCTTGAGGTTAGCATATAGCTTAGGTAGTGGCAATAGTTGCAGTGCTTATTTCCATTCTCTCTTTTGTACAACATTACCAATCCTCACCAATCCTAGAGTCAAACTACATTATGCGTTAACAAAGGATCCATATGAGTATCTTCAAACGAAAACATAAAATATGGGATGTTATAAAGGGAATGTCAAAGCTTACCCAATAATAAAAAGAACCATAACAATCACCCATAATACATATTGGTAGGCCTTGTGTTTTGATTTTATATGAGCACCGGCACGGAGTTGTAGAGTTTTTATCAACCAAATTAAGGACGAAGTGACAATACAAAGATAAGGAGAAAACCGATTAAGAAACCTCCTATGTGTGCAAAGTAATAAAAATTTGTGCTTCGAGAAACCATCTTAAATTATGCAATAGAAATTAGCTTAAGGAACGAAGTATGACTAAGAATACTCACTTGAGCATCATCATTAAGTATGATCCAAGTCCAACACGAGAAAAATATGACAAACTTGCAGACACTCTCAAGTTCCTGAGCCAGTTAAGGAAGTTTGTTCCTGTCAACTTGTTAGCTTCCATCAATGATCTTAGATTCACACTAGTACTTATGCTATTGACTCTGACAAAAGCAACCTTTCGTCAATGAGAGAAAAATTAGAATGTACTTAAATGCATGTCTATAAGGATTTTAATGACACGCATTATGGCTCTCACTATTTTCATAAATTCATAACCCTCAATATAAATCTGAGAAAACTCGTAGAGAAATTTTCTTAGTGGGTCGATATCTAATATGCCTAAGAATGACTTTGGGTTTGCCCAACAAGCCACCTTAGTTCAACCGATCGGTATCAATCATACCAATTGCATCTCCAATGCAACTATTGAATATAGTGCTATCAACTGTTGATGTGTGTACACTCATTGGGCTATCAACTTTTGACACGTGTACATCTAATGTACACTACCCAACTTTGCCTCTGTCTACGTTGATCTTGGGTTTGCCTAACTAATCAACGCTTCTAGCTAAAACTGACCCATTTATCTGAAAATCATATTTTCATGGTTCGAACATATTCATGTAAAGCGGGTTTGGGTTTGTCCAACAACCCTAACTTTAAAAGGACTCTGGTTATCGCCATATTAAAGGAAGGTGTTAGTTTTAATATTCTAAATAAAGGGTTTGAATAAGGTCTCATCTAACTTAGATGGTCTTATACATACCTAGGACAATTATCATCCATCATGCAAGCCCACACATTCTCCTAACCATGCATTCTCTAGTGCATATATGTAAACACATCATTTTGATATCTTATAAATCTTAATATGAACGGCCCAATCCAACACTTGGATCTAAGCCCAATCCAACACTTAGATTTTTTATCTTCCTTTTACTAACTTGGCTAAAATTACTATTGTATGTTATTTCATTTGGAATTAATATTAATCTAATTAACATGAATTCCTAATTCCAAATATTTATTTGTAATTAATTTACCTTAAAATAATTATTTGATGTCTAGAATTAAACAACTTCAATTTTGTTACACAAGTCAATTTTCTAGTCTTACTAGAAAATATATTACTCTACTAAAATTAATTCAAAATTAATTTTCATAATTTTCCAAAATTTTCAGAACATGAAATCATCATTCCAAGCATTTTTAGGTATTTTCATGATGATCAAAATAATTTCGGAATCACCCAAAAAATTTTATGATAACTGAAACTCTAATAAGACACCAAAAATGATAAATATGACTTCTAAAGTTTTTCTGGAAATCAAATTTCAAGAAAATTATTTAGGCATGCATCAAACATCAAATTAACACATTTTTATCTTATAACAATATTTTTTAGGTTCTGGAGCTGAAATAAAAACATACAAAAAATCAAACAAAACAGATCCTATAATTTTTGGAAACTATCTAGATCTGGAAATTTGTTTGATAAAATTATTAAAACATTTTAAATAATTCAACAAAAATTAAAGAGGCATAAACACATCCCAACTATATTTCCATAAATTTTCCAAAATCAAGTTCTACGAAAATCATGTGTAAACTCTTTAGTTTAGCCAATAGACATCACATGCCTAGTAGAAAGACAAATTTCATGCATGTTCTTGTAAATCTGAAATTAAATATTTTAATCACACTGAATCATTTAAATATAGTTTATTAATAGATTGGTGAAAGAAAATTGTGAAAAAACATTTTTCTATAATTAATTTCGAATAAAAAATTAGATGAGCCTAGGCTGTCACAACCATGAAAACAATTTTCACATGTCATATATGTTACATCTAACAAAGCACAAGATGACTCTGATACCATTGTAAGGTTTCAATCATGTATCTCATATATAACATTTATTAAATATATGCAATGGAAAATAAAACAGAATCTCAAAAACTAGATCTACTTATGTATATAGATATAGAAAACAAAAAAATGAAATGTAAGAAGTTTACATATCTTTCCGACGATTTCCTTCGTTCTTTAATCTTTTTCACGTTGGGCTATCGTAAACCATAACGATTAATGTAGACTGTCTCTAACAAAAATTCACATGAAGATAGAAGGATGAAAACTCATTAGGAGGTGGCTAGAATTTTTTCTTTGTGCTAACAAAGACAAGAACTCTTGTGAGAGTTAGAGAGAAAAAGAGTGTGTGATAGAAAAAACCTTGCTTTCACTTGTGTCTTATACAAGATGTACGAAAATATCTCTATTTTCAACATCATTTGGCCTTCCATAACCCCCCATCACCAATGGAGAGTTATGGGAAGTTAATGGTCATGAATATCATGCATTAATCGAAGTTTTAGGAAGTTAATGACCATAAGTAACATGCATTAATGGAAGTTTTGGGAAGTTAATGACTGAATTGGCAGCCAACAATACTTGTTTCTAAGCCATTCCATGCAACGTTTTCTATCATGATCACATCACGATATAATCTCGAAACACTTTCTCATATCTTGAATCATCATTTAAGACCATTTTACTCATCATTTGAATCTCCTATATATGTGACCTATTAAATTTCCAGTTATATTAGTCACTTGAATTAACATTTAATTCAAGTAAGTCAAGAGTAGTATCTAGCAACATGTCATGACTCCCAATTGACCGAAAAGTCAGTGGTTTGAATGCGAACCCTTCCATTCGCAATATTGTCATGCAGTTCATCCTTTCACCATCTATACCCCACTTGGTTTAGAGTATGGTCAAAGTATCAACTCCTACTAGAATAACTACGTCACATCTAGTATAAGTGATATTAGATCTTATCTTAAGGTTCTCATGACTCTATATATCATTAAAGACTCTCCTCATGACACATATCTACTCTGACCAGGGACTCTCAAGTAATAACCCTGACATGAGGTCATGAATATCATCTCCTTCTATAAAGAGTGGTGAATATTTTATTAACTACTCAATTACCTCCGAATACCTCAAGCTTTACCCAATCACTACCTTATGAGTAACTCCTGAAAGACATCGATGAATGGAGTCAAATTATAGGATCAGTATCGGAGATATCCTTAAGCACTTCAAGTCAAATGATACTTGCACCATTGCTATGATGAGACTATCATTGACACTGAAATAGAATATCTATATGATTATTTCATAGTAAATTAATCCAATGTACTTATTACCCTTAGTATGCATCCACATGTTAACTCTAAATAATTCAGTTCTATGACTTATGAGATCTACCGCTTTATCCAATTAAGGAGTATAACATGTGTTAGTCTATTCGGATTAATGATATCCTATCTCATTAATCTTATGACTAGATAAAAATTTAGATACTAACATAACTATACACAATAGGAATCTTATTATTATGATCTCGTCATGATTTCTTCTATGTTATGCTTTGTATCAAAAATTTCATTAAATCAATTTAAGTCAACATCAAATCTATAAATATATGAACATTAAAAAATATCTTTGTTAATCATAAAATAATTTGTACAATAAGTGCTAAAGGTGATTGTCTTAAGAGCATTTCTTTAACAAGGTATACCTAATATAATAACTAAGATAACCATACCTTCCGAGAAGACCTGTTCTCCCTGGGAACCTAAACAAAGAGCTGCAACAGGGAGAAGTCCTTCTAGAATGAGCTCTTTTAATTTGAAGGCTCCTATTATCAATCAATGTACGATTAGCACCATAATTTCCAACTAATGTAGTGATAATCATAGCGCCATCCAGAGGATTTTGCAAACGAATATCTTTCACATTATCCAAGCAGATCAATACTATTTCCTTTCTTTGTTTAGCTACCGGTTCTGCAGTTACCAACGCTACTTCCCTATTACGGGCTGTTTCTTTCTTAGGTTAGCTATTATTGTGGCTTCTTTCTTGGCAGTTCTCTCTATGTTGGCGGCAGTTCTCTCTATGTTGGCTTTTATTGCGTATTAGAACCTTTAGCTTATCTGCTGCCTCATTTCCTAGGAGACTTGTTTAATTTTTCCATTTCTTTCAGGAATTGCCTTGGATATTCTTTAGGGAGACCTTCCTTAACTCGTGACAAGTTTTCGTGACATGCGGGTAATTGGATGAAACCTATATCATTGTGGCAACAACATGTTTTATATTTAATTGATTTACATGGTCCTGCGATAGCCTTACACTTGGGTAACACCTGTGATGTCAAATAGGTCCACTAGCTGTTGAAACGATGTATGTGATTAGACAGGTCAGTCATACCTTCATATGATTCGATAGTAGATAAGTAAAATCAGCGTGTGAACGGGATTCCAATAATATGTCAATGGGTAGCGAATCCTCCAAATCTACTTCCGTTGCCTCTGAAACTAGTATTCTTGATTCATGATGAGCAATGGTTGGATGAGTGGACGACGTGTTTATAGTTTGAATGAGTAATAGCATCGGTGGTGTTGATGGTGGAGGCTTCATATAAGGAGGTCCTGTAAAAGGTGGCATGTGAACTTATTAATGAGATGAGGTTTTGTCCCATAAAGGGAACTTGGACGTTGAGCTTATGTATATGTTTAGGCTTACGTTTGTGCACCTGATCATGTTGATTAGCGTCAATGGTCGACGACGGTAGCTAACAAAATTTGCAATAGGTAAGCTAGTTTTTCGCTAGACGTCCGACAGGCCTATTTAAGCAAACCTCATCAGATCCAAAGAGCAGATCATATTTTACTCGTATCAGAGTCCAATAGGTTGTTATTATGTAGAAATAAATTGCATTCTTACCTAAATGTCACTTCTAGGACTAGTGTTCATAGTCGATACGGATTTTTGGCATTTAGTTGGCAACTTCTTTGAGAGCAAAAGTGGGCCATTAAAGTTTGTGGAAATTGACAGTAGGACTTTCTCTCCCATGCGTACAAAGATAATATAAGCACCTAAGGGGCCTGAGTACTCGCACTAACTTGAAGTTTATGACCATGACTTCCATGACTTCAGTTAAAAGGACTCTTTATCTCTTGTCAGTATGTAGGCTCCTTTTCTCATTGGTTTTTTGCATTAAAGCATTAGAAAACATAGAAGATCAGGAATTCGACAGGGTAATTCTTCTTCCAGGCCAACCTTCCAGCCCTGCAATCTCTCAGTTCTCAGGTTACATAACAGTTAAACAAGAACATGGAAGAGCCCTTTTCTACTGGTTCTTTGAAGCTGAATCTGAAGCATCCAAGAGGCCTCTCCTTCTCTGGCTCAATGGCGGTATTTCACAAACTAATGCTTTCTTTCTATTTTAATGGACTGCATATACAGTATATATATGTTGTCAAAAGTTCTCTTTTACTGATTCAAGTGGTTTCTATATGTTACCAATTACCATGCTTGTATTGATATCCTTGAAAGGTCCTGGTTGTTCCTCCATCGGATACGGTGCGGCATCAGAATTGGGTCCGCTGAGAGTTGCTGAAGATGGAGCCAGCCTTACTTTTAACATATATTCTTGGACTAAAGGTCCTACAGATATCGCTTTTTGAGCTTTTAAATCTCAGATTTGATGACAAATAAAGTACAAAAGGAATGACATGGTCTATTTCTAATGTTGCAGAAGCCAATTTGCTCTTTGTGGAGTCTCCTGCTGGAGTTGGGTTTTCTTACTCCAACACATCCTCTGACCTCGACGCAGTGGATGATGAATATGTGGGTATGGATCAGTCCGGGGAAGTAAAAATCCGTTCTTTTTTTTCCTTTTTCGGGGAGACATAATAACAACTTGTAATTTACAGCTGAAGATGCCTACAGTTTCTTGGTGGGATGGTTCCAAAGATTCCCCCAATACAAAACTCATGATTTCTTCATATCTGGAGAGAGTTATGCAGGTCAATTATAGTGCCTGGTCCATAAATTTGTTTCCGTCTCTGTCTTTATCTCATATTTCGTTTTATCTTGCAGGCCATTATGTGCCTCAGCTTGCAGAACTTGTCTATGATAGAAACAAGGATGCACCTAAAAACGAATTTATCAACCTCAAAGGTTTCATAGTACGTTTCCAGGCCCCATCTAGTTGAATCACTCCAGTTGTAATTTCGATTAGAGTTTACTAAAACAAAAACAATTAATAACGAAGTTTATGAACTTTATTATGCATCTTTTCTCAGGTAGGAAATCCAGAAACAAATGATTATTACGACTACAAAGGTCTGCTAGAATATGCATGGAGCCACGCCGTAATATCCGACGAGCTATACAACAAAGCCAAAAATGTATGCGATTTCAGGATCTCTAAAAGGTCTGACGATTGCAACGAAGCCGTGAACTTAGTCTTTCGGCAGTACAGTGAGATTGACATCTACAATATATATGCCCCAGCTTGTCTTATTAACACAACCTCTTCATCTCTTAGCAGCAGTAGTGAATCACAGATTCAGGTGATCGTCCCTTAAAAAAGGAACATTTTTGCTTCATTTCCTCATCTTTACTTGATCTTTTATTGGCAAAGAACTTAAAATCTGGAATCCGTTTTTCCTTTAACAGGCAAACAAAAATCTTTTAAGGAGATTGACAGTCCCTGGAGGCTATGATCCATGTTACTCCCCTCATGCAGAAATGTATTTCAACAGGGGCAATGTCCAATCTGCCCTTCATGCAAACGTAATAGGAAATCCAGGTGGGAAATGGAAGGTCTGCAAGTAAGCATGCTTTTCTTGGTCTTCTGCTGTCTTAACCAGTCGTTGAATATTTCTTTCTTGGTGCAAATGCAACTGTTTAGGTGCCTAAGATAGTGCACTGTGTTTTCTTCCAGTGATGATATATTTAGTAGATACAACTATACCAGTTTCTCCATCCTACCAATCTATTCCAAGCTCATCAAGGCCGGCTTCAGGATATGGATCTATAGGTAAAGTTCACAACTTAATTATTTCCAGTGATTTAGTGGAAGACTAGGGAAATCTTTTCCAGCTCCTTCTTTTTGAACAGATTAGTGAAAACGACCAAAATGGGATATTAATTAGGCTTGGACCATTGACAGGACGCATACATACAATTCCAAAAGCATGTTTCCAGTAGGGACCCGATCGGAAACAATGATTCAGAATCAGACAAAAGCACGTTTTGTCTTTTTGACTGTGGAAAATGTCACTTTCCTAATGCAAGTTGCAAACTTAATGTTGGATTACATTAGGATTTAAGCAGTCTAATGTAGACATGAATTTAACTAATCAAGTAAAGTAGGATAGATTTAATTTCTCATGTTTGTCTTTCATTTGATGCCTAATAGTGGGGACACAGATGGCCGAGTACCAGTGATAGGGTCACGGTATTGCGTTGAAGCTCTTGGACTGCCTACCAGATCTCCTTGGCGTTCCTGGTCTCATGAACAGCAGGTGCTGCTTCTTTCTAAATAGTTTAGTATTGACAAACTAAGACATTTGAAGTTGGTAATGATTAATTTCCAGTTTTAATTAAGCATTCAAAAGGTGTAAGAGGGCAGGGTTAAATGTCATGTAAAATGCAGGTTGGAGGAAGAGTGGTAGAGTACGAAGGACTGACGTTTGTGACAGTGAGAGGGGCCGGACACTTGGTGCCTCTCAACAAACCCTCCCATGCTCTCTCCCTTATTCACCATTACCTCTCTGCTCAACCTTTACCTCCTTTTCCCGGTTAAGAAGAATTAACTACTGACTCCATGTCCCCACCCGTTTAAATTGTACCATGATTAATAAAAATATTGTAATATGCAGTTGCATGTATGATTGGAAATCAATATAAAGGGAATATACGATTGGAAACTACGGAACAGCAAAAGTATACTGAAGTTCTTAACCAGTATTTTATGGTTTTAAATACAAACCTAAGTCACCTGCCCAATAAGAAACATTGGCCTATGGTCACCTCTACCCTTGCCTTTCTTTGAAGACCATGTAGATGCTAAAAGCTTTACTTTTTTGACAACTTATCTAACCCAAAAAATAAAAATTTAATAGAGGAAGTCTCTTTACTTTTTAAGCAGGAGTTCAGATCTTCTGTCCAATATTATGGTGTCTTATTGTGTCTAATGAATCTCAACCGTTTATTTATGTGAGTCTTGTGTAGGTTTCGCGTAAGTTCTGTAAAATAAATGATTGAGATTTCATGAGACAAAATAAGACAGGATACTATTGGACGAAAGATCTTGGTTATTTAAGCAGTGTAATCCATTGTTAACGAGTTTTCTCAAAGGTATAACACTGAAATTCATGCAAGTTTCAAAGATATCTTCTATTGGCATAAACAACCAAAAATTACCCTCTTTTGTTTTCATGCGACAATTTTTCAATCAAATGATGATTGAAATCCTTATTATTCTAAGAGGCTACAAAAAGCAGATAATTACAATCTGTCACCGCGATCTCGGCCCCGCGAGCGTGAGGAGATCTTTCGGAATCATTTGGATCGTACAACCCATGTTTACTGCAGTTTTTTCAATCAGAAGATGATTGAAAATTTTATCATTTTTAGAGGTTTTGTTTTATTATTTTATCAAAAACAAACATATATGTTGAATTGAAACTTGAAAATTGAAAAAAAAATTGATTGATATTTGTAACAAAAAAATTAAATTTAAAATAAAACATGCTTATGAAAAATATTATCGGATCGAATGATTTGTGTACTTGTATCCATGATTGTTTGTCGTTATTGTAAGATATTGATTTATTTTCTCTCGTCTTCTTCCTTTAGCAAATTCCTCAATGGTT
>JANIHY010000209.1:31032372-31044119 GCA_027479065.1 Erythroxylum brevipes
AATAAGAAAACATGACTTGGCTAAGATATAATCTTGATATTTATGGGTATCGTGGTTAGAAAGGCTTTTTAAAGCAAAAGCTGCTTGGTATTGGTCAAACTATGATAGGAATAATTCATTTTCCATAAACTAAAACAGGGAAATTATAAACCCCAATAATCAAAAGAAGAAAAAATAACGATGAGAAGTTGAAATTCAAATATTACTTATACTCAGATAGGTTGGTTTGATTCGTCACTTTCCCTATATTTACTAAGTTTATACTTCAAAAATAATAAATATAAAATTTTTATAAGAAAATTTTAATTCAATGATTTTTTTTAATTTTGGAAAATACACAATTTACAATTACTGATATTATAACTTATAGAAAAATATAATTCTGATTTGCGTGCTTTTGATTTAAAGAATATAATATATATTATTTAGTTTAAAATATGCAATGTTATAATTAAAAAACCACATTATACTTAATACACTACAAGAAAAATGAAGTTTAGCGACGGAAATTACCGACAGAATTTGGACATATTCCGTCGGTAACCTTACTTAGCGACGGAATTTACTGACGAAAAAAGTCGTCGAAGATACAGTCGTAGTTAAATTTACCGGCGGAAATTATTCCGTCGGTAAATTTACCTACGGAATTACTGACGAAAATTATTATGTCGGTAAATTTGCCTGCGGAATTACCAACAGAAATTATTTCGTCGGTAAATTTACCTACGGAATTACCGACGATATAAAATAAAATTTTTTTGGTCAGAAAATTACCAACGGAATTGACGTTCCGTCAGTAAATCCAATATTTTACCAACGGAATTTTTTTTCCGTCGGTAAATTTGCTGAAAACTATTTTTAAAATTTTACCTGTAAAGTGTTTAGTTTTTGTAAAAACTACCTTGAAGATAACTTCATTATTTCAAGTAAAAGAATTCAAATAATGAAATTCATACTAAAAAAGATCCAAAAATAAAGAACTGAAATTATTTTTTTAAAGAACAAACATTTCATCAAATACCGTACATGTATCAGAAATTTATCCCAATATCACAACTAAAATTACGTCTTGTCCCTTCTATCACTAATATTTATACCTTAAAGTTATTTTCCAATCACAAAATACACAAATAAACGAAAGTAATAAATACCCAAATTAACTTTCATCCAATATATGAAAAAACACAACAGTAGTTGCAAAAATACCTCCACCGAGGGACATGATGACAATGGCTGGAGAAGACAACGCCGACGAGTAGAAAAGGATTCCACAACAGAGAAATGAGCTCCAAGAAAACCGAAGAGGAGACACAGGAAGAAGGAAGAAGAAGAAAGGAAGAAGAAGACACAAGTGGGAGGGAGAAGTCGGAATTTATAAAGAATTTACCGACGGAATTACCGACGGAAATTTCCGTAGGTAAATTTAAAAAAATTTTATTCCGCCAAAAATTCCCGCCTTTTTATGGACGGAACAAAAATTTCCGTCGCTAAATCATATTTACCAACGGAATTTACCTATGGAATTTTCCGTAGGTAAACTCAAAATTTTTTATTCCGCCAAAAATTTCCGCCTTTTTACCAACGGAACTTTGCCGTCGCTATATTCCGTAGCTAAATCACTCAATTTTAGCGACGAAAATTGCGTTCTGTCGCTAATTACCAACGGTCATATTTTCCGTCGCTAAATTCTGTCGTTAATTTTGTCGCGACGAATTTCCTCCAAATTTAGCGACGAATAATAGGACCGTCGCTAAATCACTTAATTTTAGTGACGGAAATATGTGTTCCTTCGCTAATTACCACCGGTATATTTTCCGTTGTTAATTTTTCGTTGCTAAATTGTAGTGATTACCGACGGTCATATTTTTCGTCGCTAAATTCCGTCGTTAATTTTGCCGCGATGAATTCCCTCCAAATTTAGCGACAGATAATAGTACCATCGGTAAATCACTCAATTTTAGTGACGAAAATATGCGTTCCGTCGCTAATTACCAACGGTATATGTTCCGTCGCTAATCTACATTTTTCTTGTAGTGTAATATACAACAAGACTTTTAGAAACTATCAATAACTTCCCTTTTGTTTGGTTTTTGTAATACTTGTCTCCCTACCGTCAACATCCATTAAAAACAATAAATCCAAACACGAAAATAGTGTCGTTCTTGTAATATGGTACTAGCTAATCAACGACAACACGTGGGTAATTGATAATTAATGTTTTAGTTCATATTTTTAGTCTCATATTTAATGTATTTTGATTTTTTATATGAGTATTTCTATTGATTTTGGTAGTTAATTACTTTGTTTCTACATCTATTCACTCCCTTGGAATAAAAATGAATAATTTCAAACAAGTTTGTAGCAATTTAAAGCTATTTTAATTGAGTTATAAAGTGCATGACAGTGTACATGATTAAGTTGAATAATTTAAAGACGTGCTTATGTTTGATGCAGAAAACACCCAGTTGATTGACAACATGCCTGTGTTTTTAGTGAGAAGGTTATATTGACAGTACATGCCTATGTATGAGCACGTACTAGCTCTGGGTAGTGTTACACGTTAATTTGAAGAACATAGTCATTAAGACTCCCATGTTGATGCCCATGTAACTTGTTGGATTCAAATTTTAAATTTAAAAAGATATAATTAAGTGAAAAAAAGAGAGAGGAGGCTAGGAAAATGTTAGGAAAAACCATAGGATGAAACAATGCAAGAGAAATAACCAAGGAAATCCCATTGAAGTGGATTTTCATCAATTTAAAATGAAGTTTTTTAAGGATTTTAGGGATTTCAATCATGTTATCCTTGATTTTATATTTTCCTTTAGTTTTGATGTTTTGTTAGATATTATGATGAGCTAAATTTTTTATCGTGCCTAGATTAGATAAACCCTGCGATGGATCTTATAATGACTTTGTTTTAGTTTAATTTATTCCTTAATTTCATTAAGATTCAATTATGTGTTCTTATTTATTCTTGAATTGAGATTTACGGTATATTATTTCATGTAATCAAGATTGAAATTTTTTTCATATGAATAAATCTATCATAATTTAAAGGAGATGCATGTAAACTTAAAGATAGTTCGACATAAATCTTCTGGATTATGATCAAATCTAATAGTGAAGTTCATAAATTAATTAATGAAATTCTAGAGGTTTTAATTAGAAAAAATTTTCAATTAATCAAACTAGGATTATATGTTAATAGTTTTGAGAAAGATATTAACATAATTAAGAAATGTGTTATGTGTTAATAGTTAGGACTTTTCAGTTAGATAATAGGAAAAGAGCCATTACTCTTACTCGTAGGCTTTGTGAGATTGACATTTCGTACTCTAAGCCTTATACGATAGAATGATAGGTGCATTAGCTTTAGACAGTTTGTAGATTAAAGGAGTTGAGTTACATATAATTATCATATGAGTTTACTAAGTTTTTTTTGTTATTTCCGAGGATTAGGATATTGAAAAAGTTAAATTGTTATTAATATAACCATTTATTCCCTTTGAAAATATTTTACTTATTTTAATATTTTAGTTTTAATGACCAATATTTCTTTATCTTATTGCTTTTTCAGGAACAAGATGTTTTAATAACCTAAACTAATCCATTAGAACTAGTTGAAGGAGATGCTGAATCGAGTAATAGCTTTACAAAACCCTAGAACTAAACTTAAACAGAAGGAAGAAAGAGAGCTAGAGTTTGAGAACATACAACTAGAAGCTATAGTACAACAACAAAGAACTATGTCAAAGTACACGAGGTGATTGCTAATTGGAATTGAGTCTAGTATCATTAGACCAATTGTTATAGATAATAACTTTAAGATTAAGCCAAATGTCAATCAAATTATCAATAGTTTGTTCAATTTTATAAATTGTAATGTAAGGATCCAAATGCTCAAATCATATTTTTCTATAGATTTTTGATATTTTTAATATAAACGAGACCATTAATGATGCAATTAGACCAAGGTTATTTTTCTTTTTTTAAAAACCAAACTAAGTAATGGCTAGTTGAACTCTTTTCCTAAAGGGCTTATTATAACATGGGATCATATGGTAAAAAAATTTGTAACAAAGTATATCCCACTTGCCAAGATGATGAAGATGAGAAATGACATATCTTCTTATGCCTAAATTGAATCGAAGACCTTATATGATACATGGAAGAGGTTTAAGGATTTACTGAAAAGATGTCCATATCATAGTATTCCTAGTTTGTTACAGTTTCAAATATTTAATAATTGTTTGAATCCTTTAACCAGATATATGATAGATGCCACAAATAAAGGAACCATAAATAGTAAGATGCTTGAAGCAACTCAATAATTAATCAAAGATAAGGCTACAAATAGCTATCAATGGAACTCAATAAGAGTTAAACCTAATAAACTTGTTGGAGTTTCTAATGTAGATGTAGTTATAGCTTTGGTAGTTCAAGTTAAAGCTATTAGCAAGAAAATTAGTAGATTATTGGTGAGAAATTAAATAGCTTAAATGAAGTTGTATGGGTTATGTGGAGGATGGTATGCAGACTAAGATTGGCAAGCCATTAAGGTTGTAGCCAAGCCGAATAACATATAGACTGTATAGGTATTGTGCCTCAACAATAAAATAACCTAGGTAGAAAAACCTACAACTTAGGATGGAGGAACCACCTTCATTTTTCATAGTGAGTCAAGGGTAACAAAGACAAAATCCTCCATCCGAATTTCAATAATAACATCCTTCATAAGAAAAGAAGCCAATAAAATTGATAAACATAACAATTGATTTCTTTTCTCAACTTAAATTGTATATTATCCTTAATATACACAACATGGAAGAATAACATGAATCACATCACACAATGAATGGATGTAAGGATAATTGATACTCCCCTAATAAGAAAGGCTTTGTAGATATAGGCTGAGAGGTACGAATTGGTGGAGGGTATCATAAGTTACATATGACGGAACTTCAAAAAATGCTTGAATATATGACCTTACCTTCTTTTAACTACAAGTAAAAACAACAAAACGAATAAAATAAAAAGTAATAAAAATGCAATGTTAATTATCCTAAATCTAACAATTGAAAGCAAAAACATCTAAATCATTAGTTTACCTCCCAATAAATGCTTCTTTAGAATTATTTTAGCTAGATTTGGTCACTACATAGATCTATTCATTGAAGAAAATTATACTTATATGATCCATACTATCACTCTCTAAGTAGTGCTTCTATCACTACCTATTAACCATGAATGACTTCTCATTTGTTCCTTTAACTTTAATGGAACAATAATATTACACTTTCATTACAATGAACAATATAGATCACATAGTCTTCAATTTTCCTAAAAATAATTTAAAACATTGCTTAAAAATAAATTTTTTATATTTCCATTAGACACTACCTGCTAAATATATTTTTGTTATGAAATTTCTTATACTGCTTTTCGTAGATTTAGGTATTTCAAAAGATTCTCTTTAGAACTCATTGAGCTCATTTAATAAGAGAAATCTTTTTTTATTAACCAACTTAAAATCAATGTTAAGTTTCTTTTCCTCCTTAAATCCTTATCCTCAATCTTAATTGAAAGATGAAAAAACTAGTCAAATAATAATCGATCAAGGGATATTTCCAATGGGGTCTTAAAAATTTTCCCATAAGTTGAAAGAGCATCACCAAGTTTTAATGCCCAATCCTTCCTTGAAGTATTAACCATTTTTTTAAAATATTTGTTTAAGCTCCTAATTAAATACTTTAACATGGCCACTTGTTTAAGGATGATAAGTGATTGAAGTCTTGAAAGTGTACCTTTTCTTTTTCAAAAGTGTTTTGAACATATAATTTTGGAAGTGGATACCATTTTGTTAATATTAGCCTGAGGTACACCAAAATGGGAGAAGATGTTCCTCTTCATGAATTTCATTACATTAGCACAAATGTTTTTAGGAAAAGTCACGTCTTTACCCATTCTGAAAAATAATCCACTGCCTCCAGTATATAGGTATTATCATAAGAAGAAGGATATGACCTTATCCTGTATATGCCCTATGCATTAAACTAGTATACTTATAAGATCATATTCAAAGGAATCTTATGTCATCTTTCAATATTTCCGATCCCTTAGCATTTTTCATATATTATCACAAAGCTCTTAGCATTATTGAATAATGTAGGCTAATAAAACCACATTGCAAGACTTTACCAGCTTTTTTATTAGTATCTTGTTGCCTACCATAGGAAGGTAAGTGGCACTGATGTGGAATTGGTCTTATCTCCTCCTCAGATACACATCTTCTTATAACCCCTTCAAAATATCTTTATAATACTAAAGGATTTTCTCAATAGTATTCCATACAAACAAAACTAGTATCAAATCAAAGAAAAGCAAAATGGGTAAACATAACATTCAAGAGGCCGATAATGATCAATATCAAGAGATGAATTAGCCAAATAGATATTTTGGCATTATAAACACAAGGAGGAGTTTGCGGTAAAATTCATTTATAAAAGAAAACTTTTCCTCTAATAATAAGGAAGATTTGCTGGGATAATTTTAAGGTACGAAATTTCACTAAATATGCAAACTAAGGGCTTCATTATGGTGAAAAGTCAAATGCCCCTCATTGGACCATATGGTCACCTTACTCTGGTTAGTCTCGAAAGGTGATTTGCTACCAAGGTCTCTAACCCTTTCTTGTCTCTTATTTTCAAGTCAAATCTAAGCAAAATAAGAATCTAACAAATTTATCTTGATTTAACATCCTTTTTAGATAAGAGATATTTTAGTGCCAAATAGTCAGTATAAATGACCACATTAGAGCCCACAAAATAAGATCTAAACATATGAAAAAGCATGTAGCATCGCACTCCCGCAAGACCCGAACCCGATATCGATGGTGATATCTGAGCCCGTTCCTCACAAGGGTGGTATGCTAGAGTAGTCAAACGGTTCAAAACTCAGTAAGACATTCTTTTTAATGAAAACGATCGCATGTACGAAAATTAGAGAACAGTTTGGGCCCGCTTTAATACGAAAACAGTTCGATCAAAACATAATTTTAGTCATAAAAACTTTCAATAGCATTTAATCACTTTATGCACAAAAGTCTATAGCCGAATTAGGCTCAATGCCATTTCTAAACATTTTCAGTAATCACATTACAATACAATATTTATCAATTGGGCCCACTACAATCACAGTACTAGACTGCAGAAATTGCAGAAATACAAGTCTTATGCAAAAACAGAATAACATTGATACAGACGTGCACTGATCCCGATCCTTTATTCTGACTTGCGTACAGTAGTCATACTCTCGTTTGTTTAACGAGGTACTCTTCAATTCCTGAAAAATATTTGCAATGTTGGGTGAGTTTGCGAACTCAATGAGAAACCATCATCGATGGTTCACTCAGCTCATGCATATACACACAATTTGTAACATCCCGTTACCGATGTGAGGGTTATTTTGGTAAATTGGTACGGGTAAGACTGTTACTGCATAAATTATGATCGCGTACTTTTTGGCCTCTAATTTTAGAGAAATAGATTATATTGCACATGCATTTATAGGTACATGCATTCATGGTATTTTTCGGCTTTTAATTGTGAACATGAATTGGTTGAATTGTGATTGGTTTATGATATATAAAAGCATTATTTTATTAATTGTTATAAGTCAATAGTTTATCCTATGCTTGTTTTCATTTAATTACTTAAGATTAACGCATATTTTAAGAATTTGTATCTTTAAGATATGCTATGAAATAATCCATTAAAAAACAATAATCTTTATTACTATGCAATGATGATCATCGTATAATAAATGATGCAATTGAATTACATTAACTGAAAACTTATATTGGAGTAAAATTAAAAAGTAGGCTAATTATTAGCATAAAAGACTTTGGCATACTCATGTTAGTAACATGTCCCTTATAAACATTAAGGCATAGTCCTTTAATTAGTGGATTAACCTTTAATTCGTGGATTAAGTAACATATACTTAGTCCTAATAATTTTTTATATAAGTTTTATAACAATAAAACATTTGACTTCTAAATGGTTACAACTTATGGTATTCTTATTGTTTGTACTAAGTTGCACTATTTAATTGTTATCACAATACATAAATATGGATATAAATTTGTAATCAACTCAAAAAATTCCGCAATGAGATTTCTTCATCATTCAATTTGTAATGCATATTTTATGTACGTATAAACTATAAGGTTAAGATTACCATCTTTTATGTATGCTAGCATATAATTTTTTCTGCCATTTAAATACCTTCAAACTTGCTTCAATACATTATCTAATAGATTACTCCATTATAAGAATAAAACTTGCTTCAATACATTATCTAATTGATGATATAAAAGATTATATTAAAATACATGTCTTAGGTTAAATTACAATTTATAATGCGTAATAATTCTATTACCTAGGCTTGAAAAAGATTGACAAATGGGTTCAAAAACTTATAGTATAATTAATAATATAACATCTATTCCAAAAAGATTAACCCTTATATGCATACATTTCATCAAACACATGGAGTTCAAAACATTTTCATCCTTCGGCTATTAACAAAATGAACACATTTTTCCATTATTTACCATCATGTCCACTAGTTTACACAGCAAAGCATCAAACAATAACAACCAAAACCAATGAAGCCAACAATCTTCAACAATCGACATCTTATTTTGAAAAAATTTCAAAATATGAACACCCACACATCGACAAAAATTGAGGTTAGAGAAGACAGCCTTACCTTGAAAACAACCGCTGGAGAAGATGACTCCTAACGTCGAACATACAGCAGCTAGACAGAGGGCGGACGATAGACAATGTCGGAGGCGGGAACGACAACCGAAGGAGGAAGAACGAGATGAAGGTCGACAGGTTAGGAGGGGGGGTATAGCTGCATCTTAATTAAACCAAAATGACGTCGTTTGGTTGTTAACCAAGCGACGTCATTTTGGTTAACTTAAAAAACTTTATTCAACTAAATGACGTTGTTTTGGTTAACTTAAATAACGTTTTTTAAGTTTACCAAAACGACATCATTTGGTGACGAACCAAACGATGTCATTTTGGTCAACTTAAAGAACATTATTTAAGTTAAACAAAATGACGTCATTTGGTTAACAACCAAACGATGTCATTTTGGTTAATTGAATAACGTTATTTAAGTCATCTAAAATTATTCAGTTAACCAAAATGACGTCGTTTGGTTCATCACCAAACGACATCGTCTTAGTTTGAAAGTACTTGTTTGGATCCAAGGCGATGATGTTTGGATTTCAACCATACAACGTCGTCTTCATTCCAAATGACGTCATTTTGGAATGTAATAAAATGCTCCCTGTCGAAACAAAACGATGTGGTCTTTTTCCCAATGAAAAGCGATGTCGTTTTGTTACTACCGCAAACATCAGAGTAGATGACTCTATTACCGACGACATTACCAACGACCTATATTTCTGTTCCTAAATGTTTTACTTTGCCACAAAAATATTACTGACCAATATAAGAAATCCGTCGGCATTACCAATGGTTAATAATCCATCGGTAATAATCTGTCACAATTTTGAACTTTTCTTGTTATTATGCCAACGGACGTGATTTTCCATCACTAATTCCAACGAAAATGTCGCCGCCACCGTTTTCCTCCATATTTAGCGACGAATATTTTGACCATCGCTAAATTAATCAACTTTAGTGACGAAAATTATCATTCTGTCGCTAATTTCTAACGATTTTATTTCTGTCGCTACTCCACATTTTTCTTGTAGTGTAAGAATATGGTATAGGAAATATTCTATATGCCTTGATTATAACAAAAGGCTTGAATGTGGCCCACGATTGTGACCTACGTTGGGTAGATGCGTAGATACTAAAAATGTCATCTTTTAAGAAATATTTTGGACCTTTTAGACCTCGAAAACGTCCTAACATGGTTTAGGTCACAAAGGATATTTAAAGAACAAGACAAAGAGGCAGGGGAGTTTTTGAAATCACCTACCTTGAAGAAACCCTAAGACAATTCATCGACAGATTAAGAAAGAGACAAAGGAAGAGAGAAGTGGAGAAGAAGCTAACTCAACGTACTTTCCGATTAAGGAGTTTCCTGACGTTGCTACCTCCCACCATCCGTTTAGATCATATTTCCTATTTATTTTTCATTTTTATTATTGTATAGAATTTGGAATAACAATTTAACGATAGGATATGTTAAGATGTTCTAAACTCACCTTCGGAGCTTTGTCTTTGAATTAATGAAATTTGATTGTTTGTGTGTTATTGGATTTGTTGTGGTTTAATTCTGGACGTGCATAATTTGATAATAAACTAAGAGGGGAATCAAATGAAAAATAATTAAATTGGGTTAATGAGAGTTAGGTGATTTAATAGAACAAGAATTAAATTAGATCGATAAATTAAAGTTATCTTGCATAGTTTTTTTATAGTTTATTGGACAACTTTAGAGATAATTAGAGCCTAGATAGGTTATTAATTGAGAGATTGCAATTTTTATAATCTGATTAGGGCTTATGATTTAAGGCTAATGGTTATAACTTGAGAGAGAGTAATCAACCCTAGGACCATCTAAAACAAAAAATTTAATAATTCATAATCGATTAGGTTAGCGTTAAGGATAGGTAAAATTTCCTTTCCCTTAATTCGTAATTCCATTAGGTTGATTCTTGGTTGTGTGTTGCAATTGCTAAATTATTAATATTTTTGTGATTGATTTTTTATTTGATTTTATTGATTGAATTGAATTCTTGTTTTAGCTGTGTTACATTTCGAATTTTTGCGATTTGTTTTGACCTTAGATTTTAGGATTAGATTATCCTTCCTCGTGGTACTATGCGAATGGACCATGCGTTTGTGGATTATTGAAGGTATTTATTAAAACTTACACATATCAAATACTCAATCAAGTTTTTCGCGTCGTTGCTGGTGAGGCGAGTAGTTTAATTCATTAATTTAAGGCATTTTAGTTAGTTTTTGTTTTCTATTCTTTCTTTCTTTCTATTTCTAAAATCGTGCTCTTGCATTAACACAAAAGTCACGAGCAATTCGAGTTGTGCAGCTGACCCCTTGGCATTAGATATCATGAGATTAGAATGATCCATTAGGAAAGCTAGACGTAAAAATGAAGAAGAAATTGTTAAAGCAATAATAGTTGAGGAATTTTAGCAAGATTTGGATCACAGATGTCAACAACAAACCGTTATGGATTTCATAAGATCAGGTTTCAATGTGGCTAACCAAGGAGTAGCTAGGCCACCTGTATAAGTAGCCTCTTTCAAAATTAAACCATCCCTCTTAAACATGCTTCAATATAATGTGCAGTTCTACAGAGTAATGAATTAATATCCCAACGCACATATAGTGAACTTCCTTGAAATCTATGATACCTTTTGGTACCATCAGATGTCGAAAGACGTGGTAAGAATTAGGCTCTTTCCTTTTACCCTCAGAGATAGAGCAAAGGCTTGGTATCATTCTCTCAACCCAACCAATGTCAAAACTTGGGATCAATTAGTCCGTGCCATTTTAGACAAGTATTTTCCCCTTACTAAGACCACGAAGATTATCAAAGAGATTACCTGTAACATCTCATTACTGTCATTAAGGGTATTTTGGTAATTATGAATCATACTGATAGGTTTCACTGCATTCATTGACTGAGCATGATACTGGCCTCTAATTATAGAGGAACAGGCTTATTGC
>JANIHY010000209.1:31065942-31082349 GCA_027479065.1 Erythroxylum brevipes
ACGAATTAAGAGTCAAAAAGTACATTAAGAATCATAAAAGTGTAGCCAATTTATATGATAAACTTGGGTTCAATCATTCGGTTTGAGGTTCTTCCGGGGTAAGGAATCCCTCCCTCGTGGGATGCGCATCCAGATGTCAAGCAGGACGTCGGGCCCGCCACTCACCAGGGAGGGGTTCCAACAGCCTCCTTCATCCACAATGTTTACCTATGATATCTTTATCGATATAAGGGTGGTGGATGGTGTAATAGGGTTGTTAGATGGTATAACAATAGGTACAGATGATGCCTCATTAAGATGTGCAGTAGAATCTACAAAATGTGATGTTTTACATGGAAATGCACTAGCTTCTCCAAATCACGGTAACCTAAACCTTGGCCACATCATATCCTATTTTCTCTTGGGTGACATATTTTTAACATGAAATTAACATTTTATTGAAATTTCCAATAATAGAACAATATAAATTCAAAATATAACAATATATTGTTGATGCAAAATAATATATTTATTCATATAATATTCTATTATAAACACAAATTAGTCACTATCAACACTTAATTATAAATCAAAATCATCATTGTCTTCTTTTTTCTAAGAATTAGAATCAAACTTAGGCTCCTCTTTATATCTCTCACCTTCCTAATCCTCTCTAGATGAAACTTCAAAATATTCATTATTTGGATCGTTCAAATGTTCATTCTCATCATATATTACACAGGCATTTATTTCATAAATGTAACACCCCACTCCCGCATGACCTGAACCCGACATCAATGGTGATATCTGAGTCCGTGCCCTGTAAGGGTGACGTGCTACATCACTCAGTCAAAACTCAGCATAATTGTTTTTTTTTCAAAACACAAGCATACACTATACTGGAAATCATTACCATACATAAATCATAAGTAAATACAATGACCACGGGGGCCCTTTTCATAAATACAAAGTAATTCAGTCCGTTGACTTTACAAATTGACCTAATCAATTGTAAAAAAAAATGCAAAAAATACAATTTTTTTCAAACACTAATGCAGACACGAACTGATCCTGACCTCTTCTCTCACTCACATGCAGATGTTATACGCTCGTTGCCTAACGGGGTATTCTTCTGGGACCTGAAAAATAATTGCAAATTTTGGGTGAGTTTTGCGAACTCAGTGAGTGACTATCATCGATGGTTCATCCAGTCACATAACACGATAATCATACATCTCATTTTAATTCCTAGTGCACATTCACAATATTTCACATTCACACATTTACAGAATTTCACATCCACATTATTCATATTAGATACATGCACATGAGACTCAGTTTTTATTTATTAGGTTGCTGTGACCGAGTGCCTAAACTATCCCTTGTAGGGCTCATTAATAACTGTCCCTTATCTGTTGGTGGATACATGGCTCATTAAACGTTGAGCCGGAGGCTCTAAATCAATTATGAGCTCAAAGCTCATTTCCACTTATTGAGCTTACAGCTCTGATCAGGGTTGACTCTGGTCACAACAACCATTTTATTTCATACACTTATGCCATGCAATGCATCAGAACACATTTATTTCACATAAGCATAAGGCATTTTGCCTTTCACTCAATCAAATATATGTAAGCATATACATATGAAATGAACATATCAAGACAATTCTAAACACTCATAACCTGTTCTAAATTACTATTCTATCCTTCCCATCGGTGATGAGATGTTACAATAAACATCTTCCTGAAGCGATTCACTTTCAGTTTTCTTATTTTCTCCTTTTCTATATTCAAAAACACCTTTAGGTTTTACTTTGCAAACGGTTAACCAATATGACTTATCTCGTCGTAAGCTAGGAAAAGGGACATAATATACTTGGATTGCTTGCATCGCCAACACGAAAGGCTCAAATTGTCTAAATCTTTTTTTTGGTTAATTTCAACTAGATTGTATCAGTTGTGCACTTTTGTTCCAACATTAGGAGTTGGATCAAACCATTCACACTTAAATATCACACTCCATTTTATTGACAATGCAGGGTACTCAATTTGAAGTATCTCAATAATTTTACCATAATAATCCATCAATTCTCACTATATGCAAACTCTAATATTTATTATTGTCATAGTATGACCGTGATATTTTGTATGAAATTTGTATCCATTAATAAAATACATTGGATATGATTTAATAGTTTGTAAAGATCCTTTTGCAAGATCACAAATGAACTTATTTTCTATTAGATTTTTTTAGGCCTACACAAAAACAATTTATCATATTAAATAGTATAATGCCATCTATTCACTTTGATATGATAATTTCAATTATTACAAGTGTAAACTTACATATTTCTCAAACTATTGAGGAAAGCATCTTTCAACTTCTTTATTGATATCATCCTGTGTTGTTTAAGGCATTATCTCACGTAAACATTCCTCGTATAATCTGAAAACATTACTATGTATTTTAGTTGTGAACAACATTAACTTCAGAAACTCAAATAATTTATTTCAAAATCAGTTTAAACTTACTGAACAAAAGGTTAAACCTCTTGACAATTCAATAAAATTTAACCATGGGCAACATCTATTTCTTTTGCTGTTAGCATTCTTCTTGTTGAATGTCCATATGTTCATCCTCGATATGTGAAAATAGATAAGTTACCTTCAACATCACCCATTTCTCTCCCATCGTCATTACGAGGAACTTTTCTTTCTCTTTTGTGCATATGTGACTCAAAATAATGTGAAAAAAATGTACTTGCTTCCTCCACTAAATAAGCATTATGGAACCTTCAATTCTAGCCCTTTTCTGACGTTTTTCTTCAAGTGATGCAAATACTAATATTATAAATAGGGTTAATACAATTCTTTGATTAAAATATCCTATAAGTTTTATTTAAATATTAACTGTAATAACCTCTCAAACGGATACATCCATTGATATTAAATTGGACCAGTAAGTTTAGTCTCGTGTGGTAAATGTACAGGTAAATGCTTTATACAATCCCTTGGAGGGAAAATCCCTTTCAATTTGCATAATATAACTAGAATTTCCCTTTTTAGTTTTTCCATTTCATTCAACTTTATTTTAGATGATGTTAAGCTTTTGAAAAGCAAATTTAATTTTTTTTATGGCTTCCCAAACCTTATTAAAGAGCAACTCTCGAAATGCAATTAGAATTAGCCTTTGCGTAAACATATGAAAATCATATTTTTGCGTCCCAAATAATTTGTACTTCCTCATTTCCACACACCTTGCCAAGTTCGAAATATAACCATCAGGAAACTTTAGACTTTTCAACCATTCACACAAAATTTTCTTTTAGTTTTTGTCCAAAGTGTGATATGCTTTTGGATATTTACCGATGTGAAGATCTTTTTCTAACTTATTTTTTCTATAAAAAAGTTTTAAATCAACTCATAATTTTGCATTATCCATTGTCCTACCTTCAATGTTCATTATGGTGTTGAACAAATTGTCAAAAATATTTTTTCAATATGCATCACATCTAGATTATGACATATCAAATTACTTTTCCAATATGGCAAATTCTAAAAAATTCTTCGTTTTCACTAACCAAAGTTTTTACTAATGCTTCTATTAACTTCTTTAGCTTCAAGTTCTATAACTTTTAGCAACCCTAATTCATTAATCTCCTGCAATATCTCTTCACAAGCTTTGTGAGGGGGAGGAGGTGTTTGTACCCTCCTATTCTTGTTGAACTTTTGTTTATTGTGTCTAAATGGATGATATGGAGGAAGAAATTACCTGTGGTTGTCAAACCAAGATGTTTTGGCCCCATTAGGAAGATAAAACACATTAGAATCACTACTATAGTAAGGACAATTCAATTTCTTGTTGTGCTCTATCTAGAAAAAATAGCATACGCAAGAAAATCACTAATAGTCCACATTAAAGCTGCTCTAAAAAAAATTTGTTTAAGAGACACATCATATATCTTCACACCAAATTCCTAAAGATGATACAATTCATATAACAAAGGTTGTAAGAATACATCAATTTTATGATTTGGATTTGTAGGCCTTGGCATAATCACCGTCAAGAACATATATGCCTCATTCATATACATCCATAGAGGCAAATTATAAAGAGTAATTATAATTAGACATAATGAATATTGTTGGCCAAATTGACCAAAAGGTTGGAATTTGTCTGTCGACAATGCCAGCCTGACATTTCCACTTTCAACTGCAAACTCAAAATGGGTGTTAATGAAATGTTTCCATGCGAGTGCATCCGATGGATAACTCATTATTCCATATTCTAGTTTATGTTCATTATGTCATCTTATGTGAGATGCAGTAATATCAGAGACATATAGTTTTTGAAGTCTCAAAGTTAGCGGGAAATAATATATTCGCTTCTAGGGTACTAATTTCAGTTTCATAGAATGCTTTTTAGGTTTGAACCTAAATTGATTACAAAATTTGCACTCTTATAATTTCACATCATCTCCCTAAAACAACATACATCTAAAATTGTAACAATCAATTTTTTCAATGGGCAAACCAAGACCCCTAATAAGTTTCTTCATATTGTAGAAATTATTAACCATTGTATAATTAGTACGTAATGATTCATTATACCAAGTAAGATTTTATCCAAACTTTGATTAGAAATATGCCCTTCAGACTTTATGTTTAATACTCGAGCAATTGAAGATAATTGAGTTATGGTCTGACAATTTTGTCATAATTCTTGATCAACTGATTTTAGTAAGTCAAAACACATTTTTGTATGTGAGTTTGGTTCTTCTTAAGATTTTCTATATTTGCCTAAAAGTTATAACTGACTGCATCATAAATCATTTGACTGTAAGGATTTTCAATTGCACCCACATTATTTGTTATAAATCCAATCCCATTTCAATCTCATCCACATTTATTAGCGAGTTTACTTCATTGCCTCTTGAGGTGCTACAAATTAATGGCTCCCTATGTTATGTCCACTCAAAATAATTTGGAATAAACCATTTTTCGAAAAAATAGACGTTCACTTTATCAATAGGAAGAAAGTGAATATGTTTGCACTTTTTAGATAGACATCTGATCTTTGAACCATCCATATATTAAGAACATCCATAGTGAATAAAAACTTTAACATCCTTAACAAACTCAGGATTAATGAAACCATCGGGTGTTAATCATTTATACATCGAAGATCTATCAATATTACTCGTTTTTACAAAACTGTTATTTTAAAAAAGTGATTTCATAATTAATATCCTTCATTTCCTCTAATTTTACAGAACATTTAATCTTTACTTTATAGAACATCCCCTAAGTTTTTACAGGTCTCTGACTATTTCCCCTCCAAATTGAAGCCAACCTATCCCACTGTATGAGTTCACAATTAGAAATCTTAACATATATGAGTATCAGTCAAATAAAACAATATGTCAACCAAGCACTATGGTACATGACATTGTTTACACTTATGAATCAAGAAAGGAAATTTTCGTCGTGACTTCTAGGCTTGTGAAAATTTTCACCGATAAGTCTCATAGGAGCTGCATCAGAGTTTCCAACCTATATACCATCCTATGGGTTTATTATGCAAAAAATTGTCTTGTCAATTACGTGAATTTCTTATGGTAATAGTATGCTTGAATTAATCATCTATAAGTTGATTTCCAAAGTTTGATTTTAAACAAGCACTATAGTACGTGACATTGTTATACCATATAAATCGAGAAAGCAAGTTCTTGTGTGACTTCTAGGCCCATGGAAATTTTCATCGATAAGCCTCATGGGAGCTACATCACAGGTTTCCAGTCTATATACCATCCTAGAGGTTTATTATGCCTCAAATCATCCATAATTATATATACTCATTCGACATGCAGTAAATACTTATGTAATTCATACATCTAGCCATCAATCATTCTAATAATATTCCAAACAACAACATACAAAACCAAGATAACTATGTTTGCATTAATCACCTACAAGTTGATTTCCAAAATTTGATTTTAAATAAACACTATAGTATATGGCATTTTTATATCACATGAATCAAGAAAGCAAGTTCTCATTATGACTCATAGGCTTATGGAATTTTTCACCGATAAGTCTCATAGATGTTGCATCATAAACGACACTCTTTTATCCTCTAGTTAGCATCACAAGAGCATCTTCGGACTATAGACAGGCTCCAAATTTTTGATGTTTTGTCTTCTTCAACTTGTGTGCTATGCGACTCCTCTCCAGAAACACATGATCATCTTTTCTTTCAGTACAGTTTCTCTTCCCAAGTTTGGAGTTCTCTCTCGATTAACACCCCCACTGCTTGGCCTTCAACTTCTTGGTTTCCCCTTCTCCAGTGGGCTTCTACCCATTTTCGCCAGTTGTAGGATTTCAAACATATGCAATCACAGTTAGTTCCCTCTGCTACTATTTACTTTCTTTGGTATGATAAAAATAAGCAGATGACACTGATCACCCAGGACATTATCGAGGACATCTTTGAACTTATTCGTTTTTAAGCCTTAAGTCTCATTTTCAGATACTTGATCTTCAACGGCATATTTGGAAACTTCCCATTTAGCTTTGTTTTTTTATTATATTTGAGGGCCTCCTGTGGCTTTTTGTTTTCTTTGTATATAGTTTTCAAGTGCCTCCCTTAGCCTCTTTCTTTTTTGTATTGAACCTTCCCTTTTATTAATATACTTTTATTGTCTTAAAAAAAAGAGTTGCATCACAAGTTTCCAGCCTATATACTATCTTATGGGATTATTATGTAAAGAACTGTCATGTCAATTACGTGAATTTCTTAAGTTAATACTAAGTTTGAATTAATCACCTACAAATTCAAGTCTTTATGTTTCAATTTAACAATGCCTAAACATAAATACTTAAACTATTAAACCCCAACCTAAAATCTCATCAATCATTGTTATAGGTAAAATTGCAAAGAATAATACAAAATTGATCACATTGTAGGCATCACTTAGTCAAAAGACTTACCTTGATAGACGGACAATTGTAAACTACAAAGAAGACGAATTAGGTTGGATAATTACTGAAGCTCTTCAACACGGAACATGGTCTGTAAGAAATACAATAATAAAAAATATAAAAATTAAGGACCATACCAATGGAAAAGCTAATCTAATCATTAACCTTATGAAATGTAGATGAATAAATTACATGAAAAGGAACTTACTTCAATAAGAAGAGGTGATTTTTAAGGTCTCTAAGGAGTAGGAAAATTATATATAAGACCTATATAAGTGAGAGTGATGAGGATAGAATCTCAACAAAATTTAAGAAATTATTAAGTATTAAGAGAGAAAATTAATTAAATAAGAAGAAGAAAGCATTAAGGCTTAATAAGATGACACTATTATTTCTTAAAGTCATGAAGCAGAAAATATTATGCAAAGTTTGTGCTTTATATCCAATAATAATAAGCTAACCCATTGCTAAACGTCTTGTGATGAGAATAATAATTATGATATTAATCTTTCATATGATGAGTTAGTTGAATGCCTAGAGGCCATAAGCATAAAAATGAAGAAAATATCTTCCAAGTATAAAGAAGCTCAAAAACTCTTTGATGCATATTAATTGAGATGAGTAATTGAAATGTTATGTGTATGACCTTATACAATCAAAGAGTGTGGTTGTTGTCAATGAAAATGAGCACATTTACTGCACGAGAATGAAGTATTGAAAAAGGAGAAATATCCTTAAAGCATCATTTTATAATTTTAATTTAGTAGGTAAAAGACTTTAATGCATCTTGGGTCCCAAAAAACCTTGAATGGTAAGCATGTAATTGATTAAACTAATAGAAGTACATCATCTAATGATAAGAAAATTTTTTGTAATAAAAATAATGCGCATATTGTTGAGCCATTGCCTATGTCATCATAAAAGCATATAGCCTCTAATTATAGGCATAGAAACTTCAATGCTCCTGTGTCATCTTCTATATCCAAAGCTAAAAAAAAATTCCATGTATATATGTATGGTTTATAACCTAAACCTAGAAGACATTGTTCCTATGGTAAAAATATGCAAAATTGTCATGTAAGACACACCAAAAGAGCGTGTAACACTTCTGCATTCATATAGGATTCTTTGTCATCCAATTTGTATGAAGAAGAGCTCACAATTAGCATAGCCTATTTGAACAATTCTTCATAAACTTCAATAGCCCCTATTTCATCTTATAATACTTTAAAAGTAATCCTTAATTGGCAATTATACATCTAGTTCAATCAAGATACATATCTTTACATAATTTAACTAATAAAACAACCTTCCTATAATCTAATGAACCATTAAAAGAAAAATTCTAGATCTGTCATAAGCATATTAATCAACGTTTTCGTTTGAAATATCCAATACATAGTTCTTTTCAGCACAATACAATAAGCTATGCTATTTTCAAATTAAGAAGATATTAAACATACATAATGAAGTGCATCTAAAGGAAAATAAAAACTTGGAAAACTTAGATGAAATATCTAATAATGTGCAAAATCAACATATACTTGATCATTCTTCATTTCAACTCTTCATTTTATTGCGAATCAATCATTATTTTCAATTTTAAACCTCAATGAAAGTAATCTAAGTTATTAATAACTTAAATTTACAAGTTTCGCTTTAATCAACTATAAGACATATAGAAATGAACATTCACTTCATTATTAAAATCATAACTCCAATTGACAACATAAGATTAATAATCCTATTTTGACTATGTTAAATATAACATTTGTAAGCATGTCTTAAAGAAATAAAACGTCAAAGTAATATAATATTCATAAATGAACAAGCATGTTTCAAATTTTATTTTAGTTACATAATAACTTAGTTTAGTCATCTTTCATTTCATTTTAGTTCTTAAGCCTTATAACCTAGCTCTAGATATATCAATTTTATTTCAAATCCTATGGAACCACTCTTAGCATTTTTTTCCATTTCAAAGCTCTAATATTCATTTTACTTATTTTATCTTATTTTTAAGTGTTTCATTTTTATTTCAAGTCCTATGATACAACTTCAATCATTTTATCCATTTTAAAGCCTTAATATTCATTCTAGGGATTCCATTGCATTTTACTTTAGTTTTTGCATAGGACACAATATTATGACATGCAGTATTAGGACATCTAGGAGGTAATATTCATTCTAGGCATGCCATATTTATTTTATTTTATTTTTAAGCCCTAAAATATAACTTCGGCATTTCAATTTAATTTTAAGACCTAATATCTACTATATGTATTAGTTTAGTTTCTGCATAGGACATCTATAAGAAACTCATTTTCAAATTAGGTGGAGCTTTAGCGATATATGATTTTTCATGTTAGAAGAAGAATGATCTATTAAAAAAAAAGATTTGTTTCTTCACCCAAAATATCAATACATTAAATTATAGAAACACTTTTATATATAAATCATCTTTAATTCTTATAAAAATCTAATATATCTAATAACATAAATTAAATCATACAAATAAAGCATATCAGTGATATTAAAATGGTATTATATCAATATTAGATAATTGTTGCAAAAATCATTTGAAAACCACAACATCATACAACAATCAACATTAGAATGTGGAAGTTACGACATTACGACATTAATTGCAGCTACAATTATCATTTTGCAGCACAGTTTAAATCCATTTGCCAATTCAAGATTCGTGTACTTATATTTCAGAAACTTTCTTTGAAGTTGATTTGCTTCTTTGTGTTTTCCACATGGGATTTCATTTTTCTACATACGCCTTTTCATTTATTACAACTTATAAATTTAACCACCACTCATATTAACTTACCATACTAAAACAAAACAAATTTATCCTTTTAAGCCTTTCATCAAACACTTTATAGGCATACAAATTCATCTCTAACTATTAACAAAAACACTGATACCTTGCATTCTTCACCAACAGGAACACATTCGGACGCACAATGAACCACTAACACCTAAAATAGACACAGACAATACAAACGACATCAACCAAAACCAACTTAAACAAAACCTTCCCTAACAATAACAACCAGAAAAATGAAAAACCAAGTGGAAAGGAGGAATAACTAACCACGATAGACGACTAACTGGAGACAACAATGACGATGATGGTGTATAACCGCAGAATACCTAAAGACGACAGCGACAAGATTGGAGGGAACAGAAAAGCCAATTTTTTCACAAACCTTTGATAGACAAGAGAAGGGTTTGAGTTGTGTCAAAATATGAGCAAAAAAACCAATTTTTTCATAGACCTTTGATAAACAGGAGAAGGGTTTGAGTTGCATTAAAACATGATAAGGAAATGACGTCATTTTCATTCGAATTAAAACGACAATTTGACATTGTTGAATTTACCGACAGAATTTTTTTTGTCGGTAAATTTCGTCTACATTTCATGCCAGGAATCATTGGTGCTTATATTTACGACGACTTTCACTAATCCATCGCTAAATTCTGCCAGCAAAGTTTCATCTCCTCCTTTATCGACGAAGTTTCTTTTCTGCCACAAATTACCTTTTTTCTCGACAACTATACCTATAGAAAGCAATTTCCATCGCAGTAATTTACAATTTTCTTGTAGTGATTAGTGATAATCACGAATTTTGGATAAAGTGAAAAAATGACTGCAATGGATAAGGGATGTTAGATTTACTTGAAGAGTTGAACTTTAAGTAAGAGATTCTATCTATCATTATCATGAAAGGATTGAGATTTCTTTTTGGTAAGCATCTTTGCAAGATAGGATAAAACTAGGTTTAGAGTAGGAAAACACTATAAAAAGGACATTCCCCACCTCTTTAAAGAATCAATCGTTCTTCTTCTTCCTTTTCTCTCAATATTTCATCTTTCTTGTATTTTTGGTGTTGAAACTTAAGTAAATGTGACTAAGCTCAATTATTTTGATTCAAGAGGATTTAAAACTCTAATTGTAAACTTGTGAGGTTTTGTTCTAAACTTTTATTCATGTTTTAATTCAACTATTTATTGTTTTCAGTTCTTATATTTTATGATTAATTAATATTGATTGATCTAACAAATTAATTTAATGTTGATTACTTTATAGCTATCCATGAATTTAATGATCCATAATTGTCATGAAGGATTAATACAAGTAGTAAATATGTTATTAATGAATTTGGGTATTTAACTTATGATAAACAAGAAAACTAAGTTGAATAATTGCAACTATTTCAATTATTTAATTTAGCATTTAGTCTTATCATTTAATTGATATGGAATGTTATCACACTCAATCAATTGATGATAAGTTTTAGTTTGGATGTTGGGTTTAAATCAATTAATTTAGGAAATTTGAGACTTATTACGACAATCATAACATGTTTAAGACTAATTGCTTGAATTGTGATATTTATTCTTTTTATACCAATAATCTATGTTACAATTAGGTGGGATTGTTCTTGAATCGGAGTTAAGTATTTTTGAATTTCTCACTTTTATATTCAATTGATTTATTTTGATTCCTTGTTAATTTTAATTAATTAGCTAGCTAATCGAAAACCCCTCACTTTATTTTATTATTTGAAATTAAGAAATTAGTGTTTAGTTCTCTTGGGATTCAACTTGATTCCATGACTATTACAAGAAGTTAAAGAATTAGAATTAATTTTGAAAGTTTTGACAACCTGACCACACATGGCTTGAACTATCTATGCTACAAATCCATACTTAAATCCATGTTGTTAATTATATTGATGTATGTGACCATTGATTAGTCTAGTCTTAATAATTGGGACAAAGATTTCTCTGATCCTACATTAATATGGTTGATGGGCCAAATTGTTTAAAGGTGACTTTATAATAATAGCAATTTTGAGCTCATAAGTTTCAGTATGACATATAATTACAAGGTATTATCTTTTGGGTTAATAGATCTATATCATCTTATTAAGTATGGGTATTATATGTATAGAAACTCTAGTATTATATTCCTAACATATGATAGAAAATTAAGAATAAGCACTATATATATATATATGAATAAGTGGTCATTGTCCCCGAGAGAACTAATTAGGGTTACTTTTTTGATATTGTATGAAACAAATAACCTATACATATCTCTTAGAAGGTCAAAGGACAAAAGTGTCACAACAACTCAATCAAATCTATTCCAGGAAATTCAGTTATGGTTTTAAAATTAAGTTTACTCTTAATGAATAGACATGAATAATTTGAGAACCTAATATAAATTTTATATTAAATTTAACAAATTACTCCAGCTACTAATTATGAAGAAACTTATCCAAGCTTGTTAAAACTCTCGCAGATAGATTTGACTTTTTTTTCAAAAAGAAAAACATCCCATTCCCAATTACGAGTTCTCCACTCGCGTGGATTATAAAGGCGCCAACGATATTCATATAAAGGTTAATCTTCAAAGAAATCGAGAGACAAGGCCCGAGCTTTGCACGTACTAGGTAGCGGCAAATTAAGGTATGTGTTCTTCAGTTTTTCTTTTTATTTTTTACGTCCTTTTAATCTTTGAATCCCAGCTTTCCTTGCCTTTGTTTAGCGTTTTGGGCTTATCATTGAGTTTTAGATACACTTGTGGATCCAGTAATCAAGATGACGTCTTGTTAGTTCTAGGATGCTGTGATTGAATCAATTTGCTATTGACTTCTGTGTATCTGGTTTCTTCATTACTTTCAATTTTTCCCGACTCAAAACTATAATTCGAGTTTCACTGTAATGAATCGGATTAGAGCGAACCCACATTGCAATTTTCGTTGTCCTGTTGCCTAGTTTGTTAGAAATATTTTGTCTTTATACTGTGCTTCAATGAGGAATCCACCTGCGCATGCTAATTGATTCTGCACATTTTGAAGTTATCTTCTGATTTTAAAATATCTACGTTTTTAGTGTTATGATCACTGTTGAGGATAAGCTAATGACCGTCCTTTTGTTTTTGGTTTTTGTGGTCTAGTATTTCAGTATATTATAAGGTATGGCTGGCCATACGGAATCTGGTGCTTATGATAAGAGCACCAATGACCTGCAAACAACCAATGCCGAAAATCTGCAAAGCAACATGAAAGTTATCTATTACAGGTTTGTTTGAACAGAAGAGAAGTCTTTGCTTGTAGAATCATTTTGGTTTGCATGGTAGATATGTATGAGATCAGCCCTAATATTGATGACCGACACCTCTGAAGATCTGTTCCCCAAAGTTTTTCTATAAATCTAAATCTAGATTTGAAAATTTTTATAGGGAATATGATTCTGGTTTAGTTGTTAATTTATTAGGCATCTAATACTCTCTTTCTTAAAGCTGTTTGTAGTTTTATATTTTGAAATTTATCAAAATTTTCCTGGATTTGAGGAAGAAATCTAATGATATTCATTCATTGTTGAGACTTGAGATGGGATGAGTTAGTTTCAATTTTTCTTTAGAACAAGATGAAAGTAGTTATTATTGATTGGTTAAAAATCACCATTAGTCATGAGGATTGAATAGATTATGAGCTACATTTGCTTTCTAAATGGACTGAACTCTGTTTTTTGTGCAGCCGAACATTCTTATCCATCATTGCTGGAGTAACTGCTGGAATTTTCGGATTCACAAGTGTGACTGGTTTTATCTTTTATTTCCTAATCATGACAATCACGTCAATAGGACTCCTATCCAAGACCAAGTTCACTGTCTACTCATATTTTGAATCCTGGAACCAACTTGTACTTGATGGGTTTTTGGGTGGGCTTATGGTAAGTTTTTTCTTTTTTTGTCCTTTAGTTATAAATCCTTTGGTCCTTTTTAGGAAGTTTTCTTGCAATTCTCTTTCTTTCTTTTTAGATGTTCATATATGTTGAGAAATGAAGTTCCATATTTTACTTAAATTATGCTCCAGATAATTTCGGGAATTGGAACTTTTGAAGTATAGTAGTAGTATGGCAAAAGATAAATGCCATAGTCTTGAGCGACATCAAGCAGAGGCACTTTGAATTATTTGCATGGAGTTACTATTGATTCAATGTCTTGTGTGGTGATGTTTATGATTCATACACATGTTTTTGGTTAGACGAACCTAAAAGATATTTTGATATTGTTGCAAGCCTAGGTAATATGTCTTCCCATCTGGCTATATATATATATATATGCATGATTGTGATGCTCGGTTGATAGATGCAAGGCCATAGCTTACTTTATTTTTCTAATAGAACTTGCCTCGTCTTTCTTGTGGTTGACTGACATTTTATTTGTTTTTGCAGTCTTTTGTGCTGTTCTGGACGTATCCTTTTCAATAATAGAGATATTTCATGCATGAAAAGCTATAATTTGAAACATTTGCTAGATTAATAGTCATCTAATCATTTAAAATCTAGTGATTTTCCTCAATTACCGTATGGGCATTTTAAGTTCACCAGTACTGCATTACATCTGGAAACAGTTTAATATATGAAGAAGTAATTTGCATGCACTTTCACTTCTGTAATTACGTGCACAATTCTTCATCCATTTATTGCACGGGAATGGTAGGGTGTGGAAGCCTGTTCCTAGGCAGGCTACCTATATTCCATCAAAGCATCACCGCCAAGAACTTTTTATGCTACATTTTTTCTTCCTTTCCATTTCCTTGACAGAAATAGATTTGCATACGACATTGTGCACATTTTCTGAGGAGGCACCTGGTACATTTGGAATGATATGAAGGTTGTCTCTGCAATGAAGTTGCACGCCTCTGCTAATTTGCATTTAGAGGAGTTTATATCCTTCTGAAGTTATTCCTTGTCTTCCTGCCATTAGTTTGGAGCTTGTTTCAATGTGGGGTTGATTATAAGTGGAAGACCTTTATTCATCAATGCTGTTAGTGTTTGGTGACTTCTTCCTGATAACAGTTTACTTTGTCATATAAGTCCATATTAATTTTTAAATCAAGATCAATATGAAGGCAGCAATTTTTAGAAACAGAAAATTCAACAAAGATTATCGTTCTTGGCAAGGTTAATATCACTGAGCAGAGTAAAATAATTTACTCTATTGCGACCTATACAAGATTGAAGTTCGATTTGCTGCAGAATTCAGTCGATAAGCCTGGCACACGGAAAATAGGCGATTGCCTTTCATGCAAAATTTAGGGCTCGTGCCAAACCTATCTTAACATTTTTGCATTTCTTTTCCAGATATTTAATCATAATACCAGTTTATCGATTTAAGCAGAATGACTCGCGAATCGGACTTATTTGCTACCATGCCATTATTAAGTACCAGACTGTTAGATATTGAATACAACGCAAAATTTGTTTATTCCACTCACCAACTCTTGCCGCAGCTGCTGATTTGAGAGTGGGTGTTATTGTTTTATGCAGGGTTGTTACAAAGGTTTTTGACCCGTAAAAGAATGGATCGATCTAGGGATCGAATCCAGCTATTGACCGAAGCACAATTGACTTAGAAAGGGGATCGTCACGAATTCAATTCAAATCAAATTGCTCCGGTCTCTCTTTTAGAGTGCCATCCACTCATTTTATCCTTGTATACGCTATTGTGTTCATCCTTCTTCGCGCAGAAATTTTATATCAAAGTCATGTAGTCCCATTTTTGGCCCTTTTTTTATTTAAGAAAACCAAAGAAAGAAATGAAACATTCCCCCTTCACTTCCCTCTTGTAAAAAATCTCATTTTATCGCCTTTTTTGGCTCCAAAAGTGAGTTCAGATTAAACATATCTGCTTACTTCTAACACTGAATTTACTCGCAAGATGCGTCTATTCTTTTGCACGACAATCTTATTTAGGTTCTTCTAAGCAAGACTTAGTCTTTTTACATAATTGTCGACCAACTATTGAGTTCTTGAATGCGTCACGTGTTGGATCCCGTTACCGAGACCCAACCTCTTACGAAAAACCAAACTAAACCAGAGCATATCATCCGAAAATCCACCTAGAACCCGACACTCAAATTTTTACCAAAAAGGGGTAGGAAATATTACTAGTTAACTCGTGCTTCCAAGATCGAGCAATTCGGAGGTCAAACGGAGAAGAAACATAGAAAATAGAAAACGAGTGAATCGGAGGCCAAACGAGAAAGTTACAAGAGAAAATGTATAGCTTTGTACTTAGAACTTGAAATTGTTCAAACGTGGTGTCAAAAGGAAGTTAAACTGAAACTCTACAACTTTCAAGAAAGATTTGAAACCTAATTCGGCCTTTAAGGAGGTTCAAAGTTACTTTCTAGCTACTTACCAAAAGAATAGTAAGATTTTGACCAAATGAATAGTGATCGGCTAATTTCCGTCCCTCATATCTTTTTACTCCTAACTCCGAATAGGACATATCATACCTCCATGAAAAGATAAAAAGACCCTCTACATATTTCATGAAGGAAACAAGACTCAATTATGTCATTAAGAGGGACAAAACCATGCATGAAGATGCTGCCTCAAATGACCACAT
>JANIHY010000209.1:31306088-31316365 GCA_027479065.1 Erythroxylum brevipes
AACTTATAGGCCAAAGGTCCAATCCTCTCAATGATCTCATAAGGACCAATGTACCTAGGGCTCAACTTGCCCTTTTTGTAAATCTCAAAACTCCCTTCCAGGGTGACACTCTCAAGAATACTTTATCTCCCACACTGTACTCCATATCAAGTCAGTGTTGGTCCGCATAACTCTTCTGCCTATCCTGAGCCGCTTTAATTAAGCTTCGAATCAACTTAACCTTTTCCACTGTATCCTGTATTAACTCTGGACCTTCAATCATTCTCAAGCCTTCTTCATCCCAATACAATGGCAACTGGCACCTTCTACCATATAGTGCCTCATACGGTGCCATTCTGATACTACTGTGGTAATGGTTGTTGTAGGCAAACTCTATCAATGCCATATATTGATCCCAAGATCCTCTAAACTCCAATACACAAGCTCTAAGCATATCCTCAATAATCTTGATTGTCCTTTCACTTTGTCCATCTGTCTGAGGATGAAACGCTGAACTGAAGTTCAACTTAGTACCTATAGCAGATTGTAAACTCCTCCAAAATTGCGAAGTAAATCTAAGATTCCTGTCCGATACTATAGAAACAGGAACCCCATACAATCTCACCACCTCATTCACATGCTTCTGGGCCAACTGATCAAGTGATTTATTCTCTCTCACTGGTAAGAAATGGGTCGATTTAGTCAACTGGTCCACTATGATCCGTATAGTATCGTGCTGCCTCGGAGTCTTAGGCAATCCCATAATAAAATCCATAGTGATCTGTTCCCATTTCTACATCGGAATGGGCAACGAATGTAACTTCCATACTGGAGTTTGGTGTTCAGCCTTAACTTGCTGGCAAGTCATACATCTAGATACATACTTTGCCACTTGTTTCTTCATTCCTGGCCATCAAAAATGTTGCTTGAGTGTGTTATACATCTTGGTAGTATTAGGATGCATAGCATAGGTGGCCATATGAGCTTTCCTCGAGAATCTCCTTCCTCAGATCATCTACATTAGGCACACACAGCCTATGTCTCAACTATAAAGTCTCATCCCTCAAGTCAAACTTGAAATCCAAACTCATCTTCACTTTCTCCATAAGCTTGACCATATCAGAATCTTTGTTCTGTACTCTTCTGATTTTATCATGTAGCATTGGCCTCAACTTCAAAGTAGTAATTAGTGCCTCATCTTTCTCCAGATTCAGCTCTACATTTAGAGCTCTCAAATGAATCAAATTAGGTAACCTTGATAATTGAATTTGAGTTATATTAATATTAAACTTCCTACTCAGAGCATCTATCACCACATTAGCTTTCCCCAGGTGGCACTCAATAGTGCAGTCATAATCTTTCAATAACTCAATCCATCTCCTCTGCCGCAAGTTTAACTCCTTCTGAATCAATAGATACCTCAGACTCTTATGATCAGTGTATATCTGGAAAGTCTCTCCATATAAATAATGTCTCCAAATCTTTAGAGAAAAAACTACTGCAGCTAGCTCTAAATCATGTACCGAATAATTGATCTCATGAGACCTTAATTGTCTCGATGCATAGGCTATCACCTTGCCATATTGCATCAGTACACATTCCAATCTTTGATGTGATGCATCACTGTACACCACATATCCTCCAGTTCCCGATAGGATAGTCAATACCGGTGTAGTAGTCAACTGATGTTTTAGCTCCTCGAAGCTCTTCTGACACTCCTTATTCCATTTAAACACTACATTCTTCCTTAGAAGTTTTGTCAGAGGGGCTGAGATCAGAGAAAATCTCTCAACAAATCTCTGATAATATTCGGCTAATCCTAGGAAGCTTCAAATCTTCGACAAATTTCTCGGAGCTTCCCAATTCATCACTACCTCTAGCTTCTTCGAATCTACCTGTATGCCATCTCCAGGCACTATATGCCCCAGAAATACAACTTGATGCAGCCAAAATTCACACTTACTGAATTTGGCATACAGTTGTTTTTCCCTCATAATCTGTAAGATAACTCTTAAATGCTTAGCATGCTCCTTTCTGCTCTTCGAATATACTAAGATATCATCAATGAACACTATCAGAAATCGATCTAGGTAGGGCTGAAATACCTTATTCATCAAGGCCATAAAAGCAACCGGGGCATTAATAAGCCCAAACGACATCACCAGGAACTCATAGTACCCATACCTGCTCTTGAATGCACTCTTAGGGATATCACCCTCTGCTATCTTCAACTGATAATACCATGATCTCAGATCCAGCTTAGTAAATACTTGAGCTCCTTGCAACTGGTCAAGCAAATCATCAATTCTAGGCAACGGATACTTGTTCTTCACTGTCACCCGATTTAGTTGCCTATAATCGATGCACAACCTCAAAGTCCCATCCTTCTTCCTTACAAATAGCACTGGAGCTTTCCAAGGTGAAGCACTAGGTCTAATGAAACCCTTTTCCAGCAACTCTTGAAACTGAGCCTTCAGCTCCTTCAATTCCACAGGTGCTATCCTATATAGAGGAATAGATATAGGAGCAGCACCTGGAACTAAATCAATTGTGAGCTCTATTTCCCAATCTAGTGGTAACCCAGGTAGCTCTTCAGCAAACACATCCAGGAACTCCCTAACTACTGGAATGTCCTGCGCACTCTGCTCAATCCTAGTGTCAATAATGTGGGCCAGATAAGCCTCACATCCTCCCTGCATTAACCTTAATGCACTCATGAAGGATATCATCCTAGCTGGCACTTCCTGACTAACTCCTCTGAATACTGCCCTCGGCTGACTAGGAGATTCCAGTACTACCTCCTTGATGTAACAGTTCATCATAGACCTATGGGTAGTGAGCCAATCCATACCTAAAATCACATCTATCTCCCTCAACTGCAATACTATCAGGTCTACCTCTAACTTTGCTTGACCAATCTTGATTAAACACCCCTTGCATACCTCACCAATAACAGTAGTACTACCTAGAGGTGTACTCACCTCTAATCCATACTGTAATAACTCCCTATCACAATGCAATCTACATGCCAAATGCAATACGATAAAGGAGTGTGTGGATCCTGAATCTAGCAGTGCAAATGCCTCAAAATCATAAATAAGAAGCGCATCTATAACCACATCTGGTGAGTCTTGGGCCTCCTGCCTGATCATAGCATAGACCCTAGCTTGAGACTGTGGTCGGCTGCCCTGTTCCTCAGGCCTCATGGAAGAACTCCCAGCTCTCCCTCTCTCTCTCCCTTGGCCTCTCTGTCTAGATCCACCACCCCTGCTCTGCTGGACAGTAGCATCACTCTCGGATCTCCCACTCACACCAGACTAGGTTCCAGCAACAACCGCTCAATCTCTGACTTTGTGTTCTAAAGAGCCACATGTAAAACAAGCCCCTGACACAGTCTAGCACTCTCTACCGTGCCTTTTCCCACAATACTCACATGGAGGCCGTTGGTTTTGCACTGTATCTCTCCCACTACCAATATGTGAAAATCTACCCCTTTTTCTAGTTCCTGACTGTCTAGATCCACCTGATGATCTGAATGATCTACTCTGACGCTTACTGAAGCTCCTGCCAGAACTGCCCTGACTCTCACTAGGCCTCTTTCCTCTGGACCCCTACCCAGTCTCTGCTTGTTTCTCCTTCATCAGCTATTCAATTCTGATTGAGGCAGCTCTTAACTCAGTGAAAATGTCCATATCTGACCTCGCCAACCTTGTTCTGATCTTCATATTAAGCCCATTCTCAAACCTCTTGCACTTATGTCCTTATGTGGGTATTAGAGCAGTAGCATAACCCATCAATTCATTAAATCTAACCTCATACTCAGCCACTAACATCCTACCTTGCTTCAATTCCAAGAACTGTTGCATCTTCATGTCCAGGTAGATCTTGGGCATGTAGTTGTCTCTGAAGACCCTTAGAAAGTCTTCCCACTTCAACTGACAAGGCCTGGTGGTACTGCCTGGGACAGTCTTTCACCACTGGTAAGCTTGGCCCTACAATAATGATACTACATAATCAAACCTCTCATCAGGCTCGTAGTCCATCTGATCGAATACTCTCTTCGTCCTCTCTAACCATCCTTTGGCCTCAGCAGATCTGTGTTGCCATAAAAGTCCACAGCTCCCTGCTTCTGTAGCCTATCATACCTCCTCTCCCTTCTCTCGGAAACTTTAGAAGGCAACCCCTCAGATCGAGGTACCGAGGACTCTCTACTGGCTCCTACAGATTATTGGTCAGCTGGTTGATCAATCTGATCACCTAGAGCGGATGACCTATAAAAAATAATAACTTCAATCATTATCAGCATTTTTGAAGATATTTCATGCTTAATATTCCTATATGTCCCAATAGATGCTGAACCATGCTTTGATACCACCTAAATGTAGTGCTCCCTTATCGAGGGTACGCATCGGGATGCCCGAAGGTCATTCCGGTACATATCCTATGTTAAGGGGGAGCTACGTTAAATCACTACATTCACTTCATAAGGCATCGTAAGAAATCACAATTTTTTTACTAACTATTCCTCATTTCATTTCTCAAAATCAAAAGTCTACATTGTCTTTCAACATTTTCCATAGGTACAACATCAAACAACCCTTAAGCTTTTCGTGAAAAATATCCGCAAAACTCTTAAGACCAAAGATTTGCTACCGCTAATCTTTTGTTGACTACAAAAACAAACTACTTATTTTATGTTAAAAACAGCAAATAAATAATTACTTGTAGTAAAAAGTAGATATTGTCCCACAAAGATAGTGCTTAGGCATTACTCAGTTTAGGTTGTACCTTATTTAAGACTCAAATTCGAATAATAAACTGAAAAATAAACTAAATTAAATAAAATAACAACGAATAAATAATGCAACCATGAAAATCTATCAAGAGAATTAATCAAGTTATAAAAGAGGAGATTTTACCTATCATTAATGTTAATCTAACCATGTCAAGAGAATTAAACAAATTATGAAAGAGGGAATTTTACCTATTATTAATACTAATATAGCCATTTTTAGGTTTATGAGGTGTCGGTTTTAGATGATCGTAGGGTTGATTATTCTCTCTCGAATTATAACAATTTCCTAAATTTTAAACCATAAATTTCAATACTGCCCACCTCAATAATTGGCCTGGTTCTCACTGTTTCTATTCTCCTCTAGGCTTGCAACTGCAACTTCTCTTATCTTGTTACTCGGGGACAGTCCCTAATCATATATCCCTTCTCTCCACATCAAAAGCATGTTCCAAATAACTCGAAGTACTCTCTTTTGTGAAACTTTTCACAATGCTCATATTGGGGGTTCGTGTACTTGCTTCTCTCCACCCTACTATTTCCTCCCACAGTTGAGGATTGCACTGAAACAGACTTTGATTGCTTATTTTTAACAGAGACATTACTCCCCACCTCACTCTATGTGTAGAAGCTCTTCATACTCCTCTTAGGCATTGGAGTACTTATCCCCTTCTTAAAATACTGCTTCTTGTTTTTCCTCTTTTTATTCACTTCATACATGATATTCTCCAGTTTCTCAGCTTGGAGTGTAGCACTTACCAACTTTTAGTAGTCACAAAAATTATAAATCAAGACTTTCTCCTTGATCCGTAAATAAAATTTTCTCTCAAACTGGCAGCATTTATCTTCCTCATTTGTCACAATATTAATCGCATACTGACACAATTGGGTAAACTTCAGTGTTTTAATTAATATTTTAAAATTGAATAAAATTTGAGAATTTGTTCATAAGTGACTAAAATTTAAGATACAGCTTGATAAAAAGCAAAAGGCGATGGGACGACAGGTAACAGGTGCAATTAAATGATACGTTTGATTATGTAGAAAGATAAGATCCATTATCAATATTATTCGTAAGACTGTTCCACTATCATAATCTACTTTTTGGTAGGCTTTAAATCTTGTTCCATTCCTTTCGTACCTAACCATGCAAGTGGCATGAGAAGCTTGGCTGGAAATCTCGAATCAGAAAATACTTTTAGTACTTGAAACTAGAATCCAAATGGTGGTGGAGCATAAGTTCCTTTATCAATAATAAAATAAAATATATCAGTGAACTTAAAAGATTGGAGACATTTTTGTGCTTATCAAATGAGCTCCACAAGTTTACATTTTTGTGATTAAGAGGTTAAAGTAACGAACCAAAAAGGTGCATAAATTATGATTGCGGCTTACTTTTTTGTTTTCAAGAACACTCTCATATTTGTTTGGCCTCTTCTATACATCTATCTATAAATTAATTGAGGGAAGAATGATAGAAATGATTCGTGCATATCTCTTCTCTATCCTGTTGTGAGATTTACATCCAGGAAGAAAACCTGAAAAGTTCCCTATAAAAAGGACAACTCGACCTCACTTGCTGTATGCAACTACACCGTAATTAAATACTTCCTTGTTCACTTAATTCTTCCAGTTACCCTATTCATCATGCTGCAAATAAACATCAACTCCATTGCTCGAACTGTTCTGATCGTTTCAGTAGTTTTGTTTTCAACCCGTTTCAGTTCTGTAAAATCTGATGCCCATTTCATTGATGGAATCTGCAAGCACACCCCAAACTACAAGAAATGTGTCTCTATCATCCACTCAGACCCCAGAGGCTCGACTACTGACGTGAGTGGTTTAGCAATCATAGTGGTGGATGCCCTTAAAACTAAATCACAAGCAGTCATGAAGCTTCTGAGGTTTAAGAGATCAAAACTTCCAGCTTTGAAGCTTGCTTATGATTCTTGTATCAGTTATTATGATGCCATCATAAATGCAGATATAGTAGAAGCCCACGAAGCTCTGGAGAAAGGTGACCCAAAGTTTGCTCAAAACGGCATGAACGATGCAGCAAATGAGGCCAGTTTTTGTGAAACTGAATTCAAGGGAAAATCTCCTATCACCTATTATAACCAGGACGTTCACGCCACTGCTGCTATAGCTTCATCAATTGTCCAGCTTTTGCTTTGAAGTTTTAGCTTCTTTTTCATGCATGTAACATGCTAGATATCAACTTTCAAAATAAACAAAACATGCTAGATATTAGGATATATAGTTTAGCAGTTTAACGAGATATGAAGCTAAAAGCCTCTTCTAATTCTATGTTCAAATCTTATTACACTTCCCCATATATTGAATACATAACTGCGTCTTCCTTGTAGAGTTGCACATTAAATTGAAGTAAGCTACTAACATCCAATGAACTGTAACAGGTTGACGAGAGGTAACGCCTGCAATTTTCTTCTAATTGGGTCATTTTAGATATATCAGCTTTTGGTCCTATGTGATGGTAAGCACTAAAACAACTTGGTCCATTCTAGAAGCTCACGAGCCTAAAGAGAAAATTGCTTTTTCCCAACCGAAAGGTAGAACTTGTTAATGCGCTAGAAAAAGGAAATGCCCTACAATCCATGGATTCTAGACCACATAAAACACAAGCGCACACATGTATGGTCAAGATTTAGATCCAATATCAGGTCCTAACGTTTTTGCATAAGGACAAACAATTAAGTTGAGAGACATACCAACAATACTTCTCTTGGAACTTTGTGGATCTTATGCAATTCCTTTGCTCTCCACCGGCCTCAGTTCTTGGCTTGTTCATCGACGTAAAATCATAAATTGACAATTTCGTGAACCATTGCATAGAAAGTAGACAAACATCATAATGCCGATGCGAATATTGGCTACTTCTCAAATGATTGACAATGTAAAGCTCTAAATTTTTGTAGTGGAAACTACCCTTGTTTGGTTCATTATTTTTCTGAGTCTCCAACTCTCTCCATTGCCATGTGACTACAAAAAACAGAGCAGAAACAGAGCATCACTTGCCAACCGTCTTCTATTCTTATAAAATGAAAGCTTCAATCTTTTCACCATCTACTATCCTTATCTACATTTTTCTTCTATCAATTTTTATATCATTCCCAAGATGCGAAGATCTGATAGACCAAATTTGCAAAAAGACACCTTTTTATGAACTTTGTGAAGCTTCTCTGCGCCCTGACTCTCAAAACTCTAGTGATGTTAGAGGTCTCGCCTCCACGGTCACTAGTCTAATTTTGTCAGATGCCACCGACACATTAGGTTATATTCAGGGGCTAATCAAGCAGACCAAAGATCCAGAGCTACAGAGAGCATTGGCTGATTGTGCAGAGCTATACATACCAGTTGTGAAATACAATCTTCCTCAGGCCATTGATGCATTTACTAAAGGTCAGTATGGATTTGCCACTTATGTGTTATCGGATGTGAGCAAACAAGCCGATTCTTGTGAGAAAGGTTTCTCTAGCTCAACTGAGTCGCCGCTATCTGAGAGAAACAAGCTGGTGAGCAACCTTTGTGATGTAGCTGTAGCGATCATCAAGTTATTGTCGGTTTGACTGCTGTACTTTGTTTTTTTCATTCCCCTTTTTAGTAAAAGAAATGACATTCACCTTTAGGTACCGGCAATCTTTGATGGAGCACTTACCAGGAATTCTTTATACCTTAATATTTTATTATCATCGTAGCTTTTTTAGGGTAAATATTGTTGGGAGACAATAATATAACGATAAACCAAAATATCAACAACAAAATTGCTTTTTAATTTCAACTGGGAATTCTATATGAGATAAGAATTTTTTTTAACAAAGGAGAAAAAACAAAAATCGAGAAAAAACTAACTAGCCTATAGCTCTGCGATACAGAGCTCCTTGCTTGTCCCGAAAGAAAAGCTCCATTACTTACACTGGTGGTTCCCGAAGGTAATGTATCCCTGAGTTGGAACGAACAGCGAGTGCGGCTAGGTTATCTACACACTGGTTCCCTTCCCGGTGCACATGTTGTAGTTATATATCCCAATCTCGTTGGAGTAACTCCCTGGTACCTTCCAACAAAGAAAGATGCTCAGTAAATTCTGTCCGTGAAGAGGAAATGATATTAATTACTTCTAGGAAATCTACTTCGACAAGGACTCGACGGTACCCCATGGACTAAGCCAATGACAGTCCCGAGTGGAGTCCCCAGAGTTTAGCAACTTGTGGCGATTCTCGTCTAATACGTTGTGTAAACCCACCACACCATTAGTCGGTATAGTCACGAATCAATCGCCCAACGGTAGTTATGGACGATTCTGGATGAGCCACCCAATTAGTATTAAGTTTGACCCAATTCTTCAATGGTTTAGACCACCCTACTAGACTGCCTACCGAGAGACCCTAATTCGAAAACACACAGTTTTCTACTGCTCGTACCCTGACTCTCCACTCCACATAATCCAATACTGCTCTCGTACTATTCTTCGACCAAACGAAATCAGGTTCAAAAAGGCTTTTGTTACGCCAATCCCATAACATCCAACGGGCGACACCGAAAATAATAACCCATGCCCCATGCATCTCGTGGGAATGGACCATAAGGTTGGATTTTACCCATACGGTCACTTCTTGTTGAAAGAATGTCGTATCACCCAGCCCCAAGGGAAGCTTTCGCCAGAATGCTTGAACTCCCGGACAATCTCGGACGACATGGATTGTGAACTCTTCCTAGCCATATATGGGACAATTGTTATCTGTAGCGAGATGACGAGCCACTCTTTGTTGGTTAGTTAGGAGCTTCTGCTTACTCATTACCAAAAGGAACACTCGGATCCGTTGAGGCCCCGTTCATTTCTAGATTAGCTCCTATAAGCTAGCATTGGCATCCATGGGGCTGCCTTCAGTGAAGTCGTAGGCTGACGCGATTGTGAATTGTCCGTTATTAGGTTGACCCCACCTCATGGTATCCTCCGCCGATCTTTCGGTATTCAGGCTTATATCTGCAAGGTCCAGACAGACTGAGAAAGGGAGGTAATGTTGGAACAAATTTTACTTTCAGGTCCCAGCTGCGTTTGTCAAATCTGCAACTTTAGCATACAGAATGTCTTCGGGTATAGGAGAAATTGCCACTTGGTATGGGGGCCCCCACTCCTTGGCCCAATCATCCAGCCAAAAGGAGATGCGCTGACCATTGCCCAACCTCCATTTAAACCTTGTCGCACAAAATGCCAAGTGGTCGAAAGCCCCTTCCAAAAGCTCGAAGCGTTGCGCCTCTGTATTATAAGGGGAAGAAGTTGTGGGTCTAGTGGATATTTTGCACGTACTAATCTGACTCATAATGCGAAAGGTTGGGTAAGCAAGGCCCATCGTAACTTTGTTAAGAAAACGTCATTGGATGACCGAATGTAGCGCCCCCTTACCATAGGATATACACCGGGACGCCCGTAGGTCGTACCGATACATAACCTACGATGAGGGTGCACTACGATTCGATCATTCTATAA
>JANIHY010000209.1:31386014-31399606 GCA_027479065.1 Erythroxylum brevipes
TATGTATATATATACATATATGTATATATATAGAGAATACAGAGCATATATGAATATCATCTTTCATGAATTTTTGCACTCATCTCATGCATGTTTTCATTGATCTTTCAACTCCAAAAATCGTTTTGACACTATCTTATAACATTTTGATCCTAAAAAAATTATCAATATTATCATCCTTCATCTACGATGTTCATGAAAATATCCATTTTTCTCTTGTTCATGAAATGTCAATAAAACATATTTGTATGTACTTACTTGTTAAAAACTCCAAATTCTTCAAAATATTAAAAAGCCCTAACTTCTCATGCACCCACACACACCATCTTGAAGGTAGATTGAGTTAGGTTTTCTTTGAGGCAAAAAAATTGATAACAAAGTAGGAGTAGCAATGGATAGCTGGAAGTAACGAGTAAGTTAGGTGAAGGTTTGGTGAATTAAATAATGAAGAAGAAACTTGAAGAAGAAAAATAAGGCAAGAACACACACAGTAACTTGGTCTTTCAAAGTTAAAAGAATAGTAGACATAGAAAGATTTGGCTTGGCAAGTGACACTTGTCACTTTTCACTTGTCCATTTGTCCAATTTCCAAGACTCTAACTAAGTTGTCATTATTCAACTAGTTCTATCATCTCCAAATTTTTTTCTCCAATTGTCTCTAAATTTTCAATATCATTATCTCTCAAATTCTAAAATCACCTTTAAAATTCCTTCATTATCATTTATTCTTATTTCTAATTCCATTTATCACTTAACTTGCCATATGAAAATTTTCCTAGTTTAGTAATGCTCAACATTTTTGAAATTTCCTAAAGTTACCAAAATTCTAAATCAACACTTTATACTCTCCAATTCGGTTTTCAACATATAATTAAACCACAATTCTCAACAAAATCATATATCAAATATGGAAATCAATTATACTCGGAAATGTCAATAAATGTGTGTACTTTTATTTTAACGTGTAAAATTCAACAATCACATGTATGTGTATAACATAATATGTATAAACATAAAATGCACCTTCTAATTTCTCAATAACTCTCATATATACTATTGTGGCCTCAACATGGGTAACAGGATGTTACACTCATATCGCACATGTACTACACATATCTGACTATGTCAGATGTAGTTCGTTGTGGGGCTCCATCGTTTTCCAAAAACTAGGTTTTTTATTTCTGTGCTGCCTCTATGATTTCTTCTACGTCCTATTGTTGCACTTTCGTTTCTAGTCTCGTCTGTAAGCTTCTCCTCCACCTGGGTTTGCTGCTCCATTGTTGATACCTCACTGCCCCCTCTCCCTGCTAATTTGATTTTTACCCTAGAGACGCCCAACCCAAGGTTGAGTTTCACCCTAGCAATGCCCTCACTAAAGGCTAGTTTTGCCTTAAATAGCAGTTGGATTACCTCTGGCTCTGTCGTCCTCCACTAATGGCGATCCTGGTTTTCCAACATAACCCAAAAACTTATTCATAGACACAAATCAAATAAAGAAATAACCAAGATCTATGAATTTAAATCAAGTTTCCAAAAATCACAACCAACCAGAAATTAAACTCTGGGATATGCATAAATTATTTTCTAGAAACATAACATAGTAATGGAGCATGTGATGATGTTTTAGAACTAGAAAACATGTTTTTACAGAAACAAATTGAATATATGTTGGTTTTTAAGATTTTAAATCCATGAAATACGTGAGAGAAGCATTCTGTTTCCAAAAACGACAAACATATTATAGGCAAAATATTTAGAATAATTACGAAATAAGAGCAAGACATGTGTGAGGCGTGTTATTTGTCTTCTAGAAAGCATAAACAAAAATATGGAAGTTGTGGTTTTCCAAAAAAACTCAAAACAAAGTAATTATTTTTAATTTTCAGAAATGTAAACTAATCGATATTTTTAAAGCTTAATTTCATCAAACTAATAACAATCAAGCCAATTGAATCAAATTATATAATTAAAAGTTGACTATAGTAGTACTATTGAAAAATCAAGGTAGGATCCATTTCCACATATAGTAGGATAATTATAAAACTTTTTTGTAAGATTTCTTGAAGCCAAGATCACTTAAAATTCAAAGAAAGGATCATGATTCGTATCTTATTATAAAGTTTGATCCTTTTTTTGTCATTTCCCTCGACCCGTTTCTAAAACTGATTCATCTCAATTAACGTAGTCACACAAGTGTCCAACCTCAAACGACATTCACAGAATGTGTTAAAAAAACTCTTCAACTATGATACAAAAGGTTAGGCAAGGAATACTAACTCCCTTATAACTTTAGCTTATTTATAATATATTTTTGGATATTTTAGTAATTTAATTGAAATTAAATTCCAATTTCAAGTATACTTTAATTAGAAATACAATTAATTCTAATTAAATGTCAATTATGCCCAAATAAGATTCAATATCTTATATTGATCCTTATTTATTATTAATCATAAAATTTTTCAAACTTTACAATCAAAGCCAACTTGATTAAAAGATCTTGTTCTCTTCAACTCGTTCTTTGTGTGTGACATGTCATATTCTCAAATATATTGGCTATAGATGTAAACCCTAAATCATATTTATGATTAGATAAATTAAACTCCTTTAATTTATCCTTAATTCTCTATTTAAGTAATTTATATCCATATATCAAGATTAGCATCTAGTGACATATTATAACCATATATTTAGAAATATCAAAGTGACTTTGATTAACCTTTCTATGTGTATTTTTTGTATAATTCAATCTTTTCATCATACAATGTTTTGCTTAAACATAGAGTATATAATTAATGTTTACTTTATTTGAGTCTAGTCATGCTAGTTCTCCACCATTAGTAATTGATTCAGTTAATGACGTTTGCAAAATATTTTACAAAGTGTCATTCCACCTTAGTCATGGATTTTCCAATCAATAAGAATAAAGAATAATGGAACACTCTTCCTAATCACTTTAGGTTTATGAATCTTATATTTATCACTCAATTACCTCCATAAAATTTATGTTATATTCAATGACTACCGACTGAGCTACCCTTGATTAGAATAGGTCATAAGTTTCAAAACATATCAAAATATTAGATAACTTTGAAGATATCAAGTCAAATGATCATTGATACAATCTTCACGATAATAATTTCCTTAGATATACAAGTCATGTTCCAAATAGGTTTCTTATATATGATTAGTTTAGTAAACTTGCCCTCTAACAAGCATTCACAAGTTTGTTTAAATATCTCCACACTTTAGTTTATATGATCAACTACTTTCTTTATAAGGAATAAACATAACATGTGACAGTGTTTTTACACTCTATTAATGTTCAGTATCAATAGAACAATGATTATAAACTATTTATGGATAATATGTGAATGCAATATGAATCTCATAATTACGATCTTATCATAAATTTATTTGCATATATTTACCTCATTGACTTTATCATTTACATCTAAACATTCATAAGATAAAAATGCCTTTAAATGTTAAAGTAGCGCTCTAAAAGCAATCCTTTTAACACTTTTGTATAAATTTTATTTTGATTAATAAAGTGAAAGGCAATCTTCATTAATTTGATATTCATATTTATGAATTTATGTCAATCTTAAATCGAGTTAATGAAGTCCATGATATAAAACATAGCATGAAAGAAACCATGATGAGATCATGATAATGAGATTCCTATCATGTACAATTATTTTATTATCTAAATTATCCCTCGTCATAAGATTAACGAGATAGGACATTGTTAATCTGGATAGACTAGCACATGTTATACTCCTTAATTTGATCAAACAGTGGATCTCATAAACTGTAAGAATGAGATGCTTATAGTTAACATGTGAATGCTTACTAATAGTAGTAAGTACAGCGGATGACCTGCTAGAAGATTATCATATGGATAATCTATTAAATGTTAGTGATTAATCTCATCATAGCAATGGTGTAAATATCCTTAGACTTGAGATACTCAAGGATATCTTGAATTCTGATCATGTGCTTTAACACCATTCTTTGTTGTCTCAAGATGAGGTTGCTCATAGGGTAGTGATTGGATATAGCTATTAGCATTCAAAGGTAATTGGATAGCCAATAAATGATTCACCACTTATGATAGAAAGACATGATACCAACGACCTTTTATCGGGATCATTACTTAGGAATATTTGGCCAGAGTAGATGTGCCATAAAGAGAGTATTCAATGACATAAAGAGTAACGAGATCTCCAAGACAAGAACTAATATCACTTGGACTAGATGTGAATAGTCAGTCTAGTAAAAGTTGACATGTGGCTCATATTCTAAACCAAGTGGGGCATAGAATGGTGAAAGGATGAATTGCATGGTAATTACCTATGAAAAGGTTCATAAGTCGGATAATTGACTATCGAAGAGTTCGTATGTCAATCAACTTACTTTTTGGTAAATTGGTGTCATAAAATCATTTATGAATTGCTTGAATTAAAAGATAATTCAAGTGACCAAAAATTGGGAACCTAAAGGGTCACACGCTTAGGAGATTGAGGGAATGTTTTGGGATAATATCGCAATATGATCATCGTAAGAAATGATGAAAAGGAATGGATAAAGTAAATGTTCCATGGCTGTCCAAGGTGGAGTCACGATCATGACCACCAATTCTAACAATATATATAAGTAATTTCTCGTTAGTTAAACATGGAGATTAATAACTAGGGAGTCTAGAAACGTTCTGGACATTTAGAGGAAGTTATAAAGAGAATTTCTTTGCATGTCAAGCATGAGTTGCTTGATGTTTATTGCATGTGATATAATTCTCTTCTATCCTTCCTATTGAGCATCCTACTTATGTTTCTATCTTGTTTGATACTCAAGCCTTCCCTACACACTATAATTCTTCATCTCTGTGTGTTCTTCATTGGTTGTTGAATGTGTTTGGTGTTTGCTATAACCTAAATAAGGAGAAGATTCAAGAGATGAGGAGGATTTTCAAGTAACATATGCTATAATTTCATGTTCTTACATTCTGTTTATAAATGCACATGGATTTTAGGTTTACGGGGATATCATGGGAGTTTATTTAAAGTATAAAAACCCTTAAAAATTTTATGTTTTATGTGAGTTTATTAAATACATTATTTATAATGACTACAACAGATACATATTACTAGTTTTTAACATTTATAAGTAAATTTAGTTGTACATTTTTGTATTATAATTTAACTTTTGAATATAAAAATCTTATATCAATAAATTTTGGAATCAAATCTTTCTTTTGTTAATCTTTCATCAAAATTATTACTAATTAGTGCATGTATAATATTGTTTTTCCATAATTATATTTCATAGAGCAAATAGCTGTAATAAAATATCAAATTAATTCATTAAATAACATCTTCTTTTTTCAGTTCTATTTCACATAGCTAATAAACTATGAGTGTATTAATTTAGCAAACAATACCTTCTCTTCGAACTAAAACGGAAAGAAAAAGCTTGAAAGAATAACAAAATTATCTTAATTGATATAAGAGATTCTAATTATTTAATAGATGGATATAACTTTTTACTGGAGTTATAAATCAATTGAAAAATTTTTATTTTTTTTCATTACATACTAATGATCTAATCTATTTTGAACAATTTGGTTTATGCTTTGTTACCGATAAAAGTTGACGTAGTCCACATTATTTAGTTCGTGTCGGAAGCAGCCTTTAAGGAGGTCAGCCGCTTCTAAAGTTATTACACAAACCACAGCACAAGATTGAGTTAAAATACAACAAACACAGAACTAACTCAACTAAGTCTTATTTCTGTTTCTTGTCTTTCCGTAGAACATGCGGCATTTGGATATAGTCTAAAGAGAGTGAAATCTTTTTAGGTTAGGGTTTTTCAATTGAAATGGACAGGCACAGAGGAGGAGATCGCTATACCCACAACAATGGCGGCAACGGCGCTGGTGACTCTTACAACGGCCGTCGCTCCTCTCGCTTCTCCGATGGCACCTCTCGATTCTACGATGATCCTCCTCGATTCTTCGACGGCCCCATGAATCGTTACTCGGAAAATGGTAATTACGCACGCCGTAGCCCTAATAACTATCGCGGTGGTGCTGATCACCGTCCCTTTGAAAGCCCTCCTCCTCCTCGTGGCGGTGGCGGCGGTTTGCGACCTGTAGGAGGCGGTGGTCCTGGCCCTGGCCCTGGCCCAGGGTTTCGTCCGATTGGCGGTGGAGGTGGTGGTTTTGGTTCTAACTACCCGGAGCCCTTGCCGCCTTTTCCACATCATCCTCCTCTATCTGGTCAGAAGCGTGCTTTTGGTCGAAGAAGTCCTGGTAAGCAAATAAGGATTTAGTTGTTTATTAATTGATTGGGTGGTGGTGAATGAATACCAATCGAGTGAACTTGGAATTAAGTTGCATAGGTTTTTGTGATTGTTGTATGTTTACTTCCCTTCTGATTTTCTTCTTTCATAGTAGAAATATTTTCTGCAATATCTGTTCTTGTGGGCTATTTTTGTTTATGAAGTTGTTAACTTCGGTTTTGTTTTATTATGATTTAATAGTTGATGAACACTGTAATGTAATTGGTTTTTTATTGCAAGTTTATGGTAATAATTAAAATGAAGATTTGGACTGATATGGGAGAAAAGAATGTCTAGAGATTTGGCTTCGTATTTTGGTTGTGTTATAGAAATTAGAAATAGAAAGAAGATAATTCACACTTGCTCACAAAGGAAGAAGAGATGAGAGAGAAGAAGCTTCAGGAGAATCATAAATTAAAAGAGTGAGAGAGGAACAAATCACAAATTCATTAGTTATCAGATTTATTCGTTACGATGAATATAATATAGTACCCTTACTCCTTTAAGATGTGACATGTTTATAGGATTGTTAGTCGTTACATTGAAATAGTGTGTAGTGAAATACAACTTAAGTGACTAATATCTAATTGGTATCGTTTTATTGTTTGTATTCCTTGCTTCCCACGTTTCCCCTTACCTACTTGTTCATAACATTACTTTCTTCTTCAAGAAACTTGTTCACAAGGTTAGCTTCAAAAAGGTTAGCCCTTGAAACCTTTTATGCAAGTCAAACAAAGCTTCACATGTTGCATCTTTCGGTGTTCTGTCAGACCTTTGCACCAGTACTTGTGTCAATGCTCTATTATGACATTTAATCATCCTTTAACCCAAAATGGTTATTGGTGTCCTATCTACGTGAGCGAATGACAGTGCTAGTTGGTAGATATTGGTTCCTTGTAGGACACATATTCTCTAAGTTGAGAAATGTGGAATGCAAGATGGATTACTAATTCCTCTAATAACTGCAATTAATATGCAACCTTACCAATCTTATCAATGATTTGATAAAGCCCATGATATAGAGGAGAGATCGTTTGATGTACCCTTCTTTATAAGGAGTGCTGCTTATATGGCTGAAGCTTCAAGAATTTTCATTGCCCCACCTTAAACTCCCTATTTGATCTCTTTTTGTCCGCTTATTGTTTCATTTGGTGTTGTGCCGTTCCCAAGTGAAACTTGGCAATCAGTAGAGATGTTTTTCGGTCTCGCATTGCTTGATCTATTGCATTGCTTGATTTATCATGGGAATTTAGGAATCCCCAACAAAATAGGGAACACCTACAAGAGGAGGATAACGATAGAGGATTTCAAAAGGGGTGGAGTTAATGTTTGAGTGATAAGTGGCATTATACCACAACTCCATTGAAGAAATCTGCTCTGACCATTTCCTAGGGGAATCACCACAAAAGCATCTAAGATAGGTCTCCATAATTTTTTTTAATATTTAGTTTGATCGTTAGTTTGAGGGTAATAAGAAGTGAACAATTTTAAGCTAACTCCTTGTAACTTAGCAAGAAAGTGCTTAGGAAGAGTAAACTCCCTATCAATCACAATCATCTCTGGCATCCCATGAAGCTTGAAAACATTATGAATGGATACCAAAGCTATTTTTTGGGTTATATAGGTGAGTATGATAGCGATGTAGTGGGAGTATTTACTGAACTTGTCCACTATCATATAAATTGCAAATTTATTTCTAGATAATTGTAATCCTTGATGAAATTTGTACTAACTTCTCTCCAACATGCCTTTAGTACTGGAAGGGGCTGTAGTAACTTGGGATAAGCAACATTTTCATATTTATTTCTTTGACATATCAAACATTTCTTGACATAATTTGTTACATCATTGGCCAAAACTCCTACAATGAAACATGTTTTGCACCCTTTTGATTGTGGCAATTACTCTTGAATGACTCCCTTACTATCACGAGCCATGGATGTCAATTTCTCACTTAATTGCCCATCACAACTCACCATTAATCGCCTTTTCCACTTGAGCAAACTCCATCTTTCCATTCATATGTCACTGAGCACACCTCTTTCAACTCAAGCTTCATAATGAGGTCTTGGATTGTGGCATCCTTCTCCCAACCTTGTTTGATGTCCTTTATCAAATGTGGGAATGTGAGCCACTATCAATGATAGCTGCTCTATGTTGTAAAATTGAGATAAGGCATTAACTGTGTTGTTCTCTTTTTCCACTCATGTAAATGACTTCAAAATCATATCCCATCAACTTTGGAAGTCATGTTTGCTGAAGGGTGTTGAGATCCTTTACTCCAATAGGTACTTGAGGCTTTGGTGGTCTGTTTGCATCGTGAATATCCTCCCACTCTAGTGGTGCGATGGTTTTATAGTTTTGATGATTGCAGACAAGTTGAGAGAGACTAGGCTTCGGTGGTATGAGCATGTACGGAGGAGGCCCTCCGATGCTCCGGTAAGGAGCTGTGAGGGCATAACACTTAGTGAATATAAGAGGAGGCGAGGGAGGCCGTACAAAAATTGGAGGGAAGTGATCAAGGCGGATATGTCAGCGTTAGCCCTTAATGAGGTAGCGGCTCAGCATAGAAGATTTTGGCGTGATCGGATAAGGGTAAAGGATTGACTGTTCCAGTTATCTAATCCCCTTACTTGGTGAATGACAATGAGGGATGAACTTTTTATTATACTAGGTTCTCGCATATCTATCCTCCTGTAGGTAGCCACCATCTTTTTCACTTTTATTGGTTCTGTATACCACATCATTTTTATATTGTCTCTTTTACATGCGGGTCTACTGAAAACAGCCTCTCCACTATGTAGGGGTAAGGCTGTGTACTATCGGACCTCTCCAGATCCTGCTTCATTGCTGGATTTCAGACTGGGTAATGATGATGATGATGATAAATTATTGAAAAATTGAAAATTATAATTAACATTTGTCCAATACAATGACAAAGGACAAATTGTCCGACGAAGCAGCACAGCAAGGATCGGATGTTTAGAACGAAGGAGTAGATCTTTATAGTGTAATTTGATTCTCCTGTATTTTTAGTTTTGGCCTTTTGAGTTTCGAAACCTGTGTGCAGAAGCATCAGTATTGAGTGTTGGGGAACATCAGTTACTGGAGAAGCTCTCTCAGAGCTGCGGGATCTTAATCCACGCACTTTCCACAATAATCATGAAGGTTTGTAGCTAATGACTTATGAATGCTTGCTTTCTTTTGAATTTTGTGTTTGTCAAACATCTGCAGTCAATACCGTATTGCCATTGGCATTTCGTTGTGGTTGGGAAATTCTCTCTAATGTCTGATTTCTCTCGAGTAGTTCGATGATGTGGGTTTTTTGATGCCTAGTTCACTTTGTGTTATGTGGTCCTTGTGTGCAAATTCATCTTAACCCTTGTAAACTATGTACACATTCTTAATCTTTGAGAGAATGAGATTCATCACTATAATGTTCAGAATAGCTAGGATTTCATAAGAAGATGCCATTCATTTAATCTCTAAACCTGGCGTGGAGACACATAAGAACTTTTGAATAGAGATGGACATGGAAAGGAGATTTAAATCCAGATCCTTAGGTGTTTGTATCTTCTGAATTTGGCATACAGGAGAGAATCACTTACCAGTTCTAAACAAATATTTTTTTACTGAATTTACTTGTAATTGTTGCTGTAAAGGCCATGGTATATGTATTCTGTTTTGAGTTGTTTTGCTCTGTTTTGATATAGCAACCATTACCTTAATTGCTTGTCCATCTTTTTTATTTCCTTGTGCAATGTCTTTAGGCAATTAAAGAATTAAACATCAAGACCAAGAATTGAGAGAAGCTCTAAGCACGTTCTATAGAAGATCTGGTAACTATCCTGGTAACTGTGGCTGTGATCAGGTGCTGGATTGGACATTTATAAAGCATGTGGTTATGATTGCAGATTCCCAATGCAATTGACAGCAAAGTTACTCTGAATTTTGACCATGTAAAACAAGGTCTAAAAGTTTATGAAGGTAAGTGCTTGACGTTGTTTCTTGAAGGTAATTTATCCTGTTTTTCTTCTGTATTATGGTCATAACTCATAATTGATCATTTTCTTTCTTCCGGACCTAAAGAAAATAGATTCAGTTCCAACTAACATTAGTAAATCTGAAGACATCAAGCAGATGCTAGAGGAGCTTGGAATTGAGAAATAAAAATAAACTGCACTTCATGGAGGAGTTGGTGAGGAGGAACAAAATCAAAGGGCTGCTGCCCTAGCTGCAATTTTGGCTGCTAGGTCACAAATTAAAGAGAATGCAAATAAGATTCAAATGTAGAAACCAAAGCTCCTTGAGGTTTTAAGATTGTAAATGCTGTATCTGCTTCGTTACATGGAAGAAGTGCTGTGGCAACAAAAACTGCATTGAGTGATAAAACGACTGCCTGGATACTCATGCATATGGCTGGTGAGTAAATGAAAATTTTGTCAGTTTTTTTCACTTTGGATGTTTATTTCACACAAAATCAAATAACATGACCCAATCAATGATCACTTTGGAGCATGAAATTGAAGATTCTGGGGGATTAATAATCTGTTGTTCTAATTTCTTGGCCTTAGTTTCTTATCTGGCACTTTCTAGTTGACTTAATTGCATTGGTTTCTCCACCATGATGTGCACTTCCAGAGTTAGTCAGGACCTGAACAGTTTTGTTTTGATGTGCTGTTATCATTAATTTTTTTTCCCAGAAAGGTTATGCTCAGCTGCTTACAACACATGGTGATGTTAACATTGAGCTGCACTGAGATATAGCCCCAATAACATGTAAGAATTTTATCGCCTTTTTGGACGTGGATACTATGATGAACTACCTTCGGGTAGACTTAATATGATATTTTTTTGGTATTTGAGATGCTCTTAGATCATGTATGTTGAATAGGTCATATCCACTTTGTGCAGGAATTTTATGATTCAAGGTGGTCATCCCTGCTGGGACTTAGAGGCAAGGTGAATCTATATGGGGTGATATGGTAATTTCTTCGCATTTGGGATACTCTTGGAACATGCATGTTGAATTGTCACATCCACTTTGTGCAGGAATTTTATCATTCTAGGTAGCGACTCTACTGAGACTGGGAGAAGAGGCTAATCTATTTGGTTGAGCAGTTGATGGCTTGACTGCATTAGCTGCAAGGTGAAAGTTCCTATTGATTGTTGCTTGCACAGCTAACCGTAAACATTACACATATTTATTTCCTGGTCAAAAGTATATATTTAGTTTTCTAGCAATACTTTATGAATCTTCAGTCTTCTTATTATAGTTGAGAAGTTTAGTACTGTGTATCTCAATCCTTACACAAAACCTGAATAGGAAGAAGAGCAGGACAAGGTCAAACACGAGCAAGGTGCTTAGTAGGAGGAAAATGTCATTTATACACCCTTTCATTTTCGCTGCCATCATTTAAGTTGGTCGACTTTAACTGAGAATCACATTAGTGTGGAGGTTGGCTTGTGTTAGAGCAATCTGGATACAATACAATTGAATCTGGAGATGATGGTGATGGTGGGAAACATTCGAAAACAACGAATTCTCCAACTGAAGCTGCGGCCAGCCATTGAAACCGGTTGAGCTATGATTGCTCTGGTAAAGAAATGAATATTCAGACTTCTCCGGAGTGGTTAGCATCCCTGTATCTTGCAATGGTGGGGGAATATTAGTCAGTATTGTATCAGTTGAACTGTAAAATATGCTTGACAGGTGGTGAAACTTGAAATGTAAAATTTTGAGACAGCATTTGTTTAGCATAGGGAATTGTTTTTGAAGTTTGCATGTACAATAAGGTCATAGAATTAGTTCTGAGCAATTGCAGAATTGTGTTAGAAAGTGCTTGTGCCTCTGCCACAAGTATGTGCCAAAGTGACCATGTGTAAAGTGAAAGGGAAGCTAAAGTGCCAACTTCCTTTCCTTATTGCAGCAGCCTTTGAACATAAAAACATTATTGAGTGTGAATTGTCATAATCTCCTGGTGGAATCTCTGGACCATTATAGTTGCTGCTTTCTCACCACTTACATCTGTGCTTTCAATATAATAAGACACTTTATTTATTTTCATATCAATTTCCAACTTTGACCACCACAAACCTTTGGTGATTATTTATATTTTAATTAAAAATTTATTAAATAAAAGCTAATTGGGTTATTCTAGTTTATGAAAACATATTAATTTATAAAAATTGGTTCATTAATTAATAAATCAGTTGTTTTTAATAATAATGATTACTAAGATAAATCAGACTTAAAAATTGACCGATTCAAAGTTTTGGAAATTAAACCGGTCTTATTTGTTTATTTTTTAATTATTAAAGTTTTCATCTTTTATAGAAGATAAGTATATAAAAAATTCTAATTTCTCACTTTTTATAAAGCAAAAAAGAAAAATGTACTCAGATAGCTTGTTCTTTACTCATCAGTGTCCTTTTCTTCAAAAGCATTTTAGGAGACTGCAACCATTTCTTGCTGTTTAAGTTATATTCTGATTTGATGCTGTAAATTCTATCTGTCAATTCACCACAAATTGAACACATAGAATTGTATTCGGCATAAATTTTTCTAATATACAAAATCTAAGAATGTATTGTCTAAATATAGCAATTTGATCAATATATATTTAAAAAGTACTCATAAATAATATAATTTAAAATTATTTCGACTTTGGAATGAATGAAATTGTTTCGACTAATTTGTTAAACTCGGCTTGATTTAAAATTTAATAAATTTACATTTAAAATATCAATTTCAAACTAAAACTTTAATCTTGATAACAAACAATTTTCAATTACAAGTAGAATAGGAAACATATATGCTAAGAACACAAGTTTTAAGGATTAGAAAATGGTTTTGTTTGTGAAATTTATGGAAGCTGATTGGCACAAACTTTGGAGAATCTTTTGTCACTGAAATGAAAACACGAAAAATGCTTTTAACTGACAGCTAAATGACAAATGCAAATCTCCCCCAAAAAACTCCTCTTATCTTCCCACCAAACTGAAGAATGACATCATAATATCACCATATCTCCGTATCTTTTTTTTTTAATCGAGAGGCATGATTAGTTCGGTCGGGAGAATGGTAATAAGAATTATAATTGACGTAACGATGACTTTCATTTCTTACTATTTTGAAAAATACAGAGTATTATTCTAAAAGGGATATAAAAATACTGTTTCATTAAATTATAATATATTATCAATCATTATTTTCATTCCTTTCTTCTTATACCAAGTGATCAAACACT
>JANIHY010000209.1:31399706-31413408 GCA_027479065.1 Erythroxylum brevipes
GGGTACATAGTTTTGGTAGTCTCCTAATTTAGGAAGACTCCTTATTTGGAAAGATTCCTAATATAGCTAGATATTATAGGAAAACAGCTAAGAATAATCTCTTAATTACGGAATTATCTACATTCCCCCCTCAAGTTGGTGCAAAGATGTCTAACATGCCCAAGTTGCCAATTTGCTCTTCAAATGGTTGTCTTAACAGCCCTTTTGTGAAGACATCTAATCTTAGTTCTTCAGTAGGAACAAATAGAATACATATGCTTCCATCTTCCATTTTTTCCTTGATAAAGTGCTTATCAACCTCTATATGCTTTGTCCTTTCATGAAGTACTGGATTGTGTACAATATTAAAGGCTGCCTTATTGTTACAATACTTCATGGGAGGCTTAACCTCCAAGTTTAATTCAGACATAACTCTTCTGAGCCACAAGCCTTCACACACTCATTGAGCCATAGCCCTATACTCAACTTCTGCACTACTCCGAGCCACTACATTTTGCCTTTTACTACTCCATGTCACCATATTCCCCCATAGATAGGTGCAATAGCCTGATGTTGATCTTCTGTCAGTGATTGAGCTAGCATAGTCCGCATTCGTATAAACTTCTATGCTTCTTTCTTCCTTCTTCTCAAAGAACAATCCATTGCCTGGACATCCCTTGGGATATTTCAAAATTTTGAAAACAACCTCTAAGCGTTCTTCATATGGTGAGTGCATAAATTGGCTTACTATGCTCACTGCAAATGCTATATCTGGCATGGTGTGAGATAACTAAATTAGCTTCCCAACAAGCCTTTGGTACCTCTCCTTGTTTACTGGAACACCATTTTTGGGTTGTCCAAGTGTCTTTCCTGGTTCCACTATTGTATCACAAGGCTTACAACCACTTAAGCTTGTCTCTTTTATTAAATCCAAAGTGTATTTCCTTTGGGTCACCGCAATTCCCTTCTTGGATCGAGCTACTTCCATGCCAAGAAAATATCTAAGCTGCCCAATTTTTTTACTTCAAAATTCCTTCCCGAGCTGTGCTTGTAACTTCTCTATCTCCACTAGATCACTCACAATAATTATGCTATCATCCACATACACTATTAGGACATCAATTTTGCCTTCCCCAGTCCTTTTAGTAAACAAGGTATGGTCTGATTGGCCTTGAAAATACCCCTGACTTGTTACAAACTTGGTGAATCTGTCAAACTAGGCTCTTGGGGACTGTTTTAGTCCATACAAAGCCCTTCTAAGTTTGCACACCTTGCCCCCAAAGCTTTTCTTGAACCTAGGAGGTGGCTCCATGTACACTTCCTTTTCCAAATCACCATACAAGAAAGCATTTTTTACATCTAGTTGGATTAGAGGCCAGTCTAAGCACGCAGCCACTGATAATAGGACCTTGATAGTGTTCAATTTGTCCACTGGAGAGAATTTCTTAGTATAGTCCATCACAAATGTTTGAGTGTAACCCTTTGCCGCCAACTGAGCTTTAAATCTTTCTGTTGAACCATTTGCATTGTATTTAATGGTAAATATCCACGGGCATCCAACCAACTTTTTTCCGCTTGGCAGGTCTGTTCTCTCCCACGTGCCATTCTTTTCTAGGGCCTTTAATTCTTCCAAAACAACCTCCCTCCACTCAGGAACAACCAGAGCATCATGTACATTGTTTGGAATTTTTGCATTGGTTAGTGCGGAAATAAAGGCAGAAAAAATTGGAGACAAGTTTACATTAGAGACAAAGTTAGAGGCAGGGTATTGTGTGCATGATCTTTTCGCTTTTCTCATTGCAATAGGAAGAACAATATCACCAGGGAGATCATTCGAGTTACCTGGTTGGGTCCTAGCAACTTTAGTCTCAGATTGTGAGATGTCAGGACTTGGATTCAGAGATGATAATTGGGTTGTATCGAAAATTACTTCCCTTGGTCCTTGCTATATACTGCACCTTGGAATGTTTTCTGCTCTTCACTTCTTGCTTCCTTCTCAAGATTGTCTTCTTCCTGATTTTCTTTTTGCCCCCCTGACTAATAAGCTTTTCTACTGCTAGTGCTGCTAGATTCAACATCTTAGTTTTTTCTTCACTAGACCTCTCATCTTCCTTGTTGAAATACTCCCCCTGAAGATGAGTGTGGCTATCATAAGGTATACCTTCAAAAAATGTATAGAGGTAAAAATTTTTCGGGATGTTGGATCAGAGCACTTATATCCCTTTAGTATCCAACAAAGATGCATTTGATAGCTTTAGGATAGTTTGGATTTCTTGGGATCATGGTTATAGACAAACACAGTGCTTCCAAATATTTTCAGAGGGACAGGTGGGTTCAGTCTTGTATTAGGAAAGAAGAAAGAGAAGGTTTGTATTGGGGTTTGGAATTTTAAGGGTTTGGAGGGAAGTCTATTGATCAAAAAATTGGCAGTGAGAACTACCTCTGCCCATAGGTATTTCAGGACATGTGTTTGAAAATTGATTGCTCTAGCCACCTATAAAAGGTGTCTGTTTTTGCATTCAGAAATCCCATTCTGCTGTGGGGTGTAAGTGCAGGAGGTTTGGTGGACAATTCCTTTGCTATCTAGGAAGTTTTTTAAGGTCAAGTTCGCATACTCCTTCCCATTGTCACTTAACATTTTAATCTCCTTTTGAAATCGAGTTTTAACCATGTTATAGAAGGACACAAATGTGGCACAAACATCAGATTTATCTCCCAAAAGAAATACCCATGTGACCTCATCAATGAAAGTGAGGAACCATCGTTTTCCATTAGGTGTTTTGAGTTCTAGAGAAACCCCATTAATCACTATGAATTAACATAAATGGCTCCAGACATCAGCTGTTTTGAATAGCATAATGACTTCTATGAATTTTAGCTAATTCACAACATTCACATTGAAAACTAGTACTTTTATTGATAGATAAATGAGGTAACACATACTTCAGGTATTGTAAACTAGGATGGCCTAACCTATAATGCTACAAAATCATTTCTTCCTCCTTGTTGATCGTAATGTGACAGCTCCCTTGTTTCTTGCAAGATATATAAGTCTTCAGTAACCTTAGCAATCCCAATCATCCCGATTCCAAATCCTGAAACATACAATGAGTAGACCAAAAATTAACTTTGCAATTCATATCTTTGGTTAGCTTGCTAACAGAAACCAGGTTATAGGAAAGATTGGGAATTTAAAGAACATTTTTTAGTGTTAAGGTATTTGAAATAGGGACTGTCCCTTTTCCTGCAACGGAAGCTAGGGAACCATCTGCAATTCTAATTTTCTGGTTCCCTGCACAAGCTGAGTAAGAGGGGGAAAAATTGGAGCTACCAATCATGTGATCCGTGGCTCCAGTGTCAACTATCCAAGAGTAGGAGGGTATAGAACAAACAAAGGCCTTTGGAAGGATTATACCTGACTGGACTAAAGAACAAGAGGGTTGGGGTATTCTCAGCTGGAAGGAATGTGTACAGATGATCAAGTTGTTCCCTTGTGAAAGGAAAGGTCCTGGATGAGCGGTAGGTATCCCGGTCGTGACTGGACTAGTTCCCCGCTTGCAAAGCTTTCTCGTCTCCTGCTCCACTAGCCCATTTTTTCTTCTAGATTGTTGGTTTGCCATGTATATTCTAGCAGGTATCTTTTGTATGTTATGGTTTTTTGCAAAAATCACACCAAGGTTTCTGCTTGTTTCTACCTTACTCACCCTCACTATCACTATTCTTTGAGACAAATGCTGAGCCTTCATACTGGAAGTCCATGGTGCCATTTTTTCCCATCATGACACTCTTCTGAGCTTCCATTCTTCTGACTTCAGAAAAGAATTCTCGCATTGAGGGTAGTGGCCTACGTCCCAAAATACGTCACCTAACTTCATCCAATTCTGCCTTCAAGCTAGTAAAAAATACAAACACTCGTCCCCTTTCAACTCTCTCTCTATATTGGGCTGCATCTTCTGGATCTTTCCACTTTGTTTCCTTAAATTGATCCAACTCTTGCCATATTATAGTCATTTCATTATAATATGCAGTCAAATTTTGCTCACCCTACTACATCTTCCACATTTTTGAATTGAGTTTAAACAGCTGAGCATAATTTTCCAGGTCTGAGTATGTTTCTTTGATGGCTTCCCATACATCTCTGGCTGTTGGGAGAAAAACTAAAGGGTCTTCCAACTCTTGGTTCCATGGAATTGATGACCTAGGCTATAACCATGGCATTTTCCAAGCACCACTGGTCAAAATTAGGGTCTTCTGACTTGTAACTTGGATTGCTCTTGTTATGTACCCTAATTTTCCTTTCCCAGTAATCACGAGACGGGTTGATTAGGACCATTCTAGGTAGTTTCTTCCATTCAGCTTCTTGATTGAAATTTGTAGGGAATTTTTTGGTTGTATGTTGACTGAATCAGGTTGATTTCTTAATCCAGAGGAAGGGGTTGTGCTTTTGGTAGTCTCGAGGGATGAAGATTGAGACCCCACCATTGCAACTTTGTAATTCATGGAAGAGCGTGAGGCTCTGATATCATGAAACAACTTATATGTATAAAGAAGATTGTTTCATACATATGCTGTAGACCCGTAGGTTCTTATATAGAGCTAGGGTACATAGTTTTGGTAGTCTCCTAATTTAGGAAGACTCCTTATTTGGAAAGATTCCTAATATAGCTAGATATTATTGGAAAACAGCTAAGAATGATCTCTAAGAATAATCTCTTAATTACAGAATTATCTACAAAATGTAATGAGATGTTTGTTTTGTTGAAGAACAATACCTACGCCTATTCTACTTGCATTTGCCTGAATTGTGAAAAGCTGTGAGAAATCGAGTAATGCAAGAACTGGTACTGATACTAAGGCCTTCTTGACTTGTTCAAATGCTGTTTGCTTATTCCCCACTTCCATTTCCCAAATGTTTACTTTCTTAACAATTTAGTCAAGGGCTTAGCCAAGATGCCATAATGCTTAATGAACCTTCTCTCCCAAAAATCCTCTTAACTGCTTTAGAGATTGAGGTTAGCCACTGTTGTACTATTGGCACTTTTTTCAAATTAGTAGACACTTCCATAGCAGAGATTGAATGGCCCATGTATCGATATTGCTTGCTCCAAAAATAAATTTATTTCCTTTAGTAAAAAGTTGGTGATTGTGCAGTGTTTGTAGGACCTTTTGAAGATGTTCCAATCGTTGTTGGGAGGAACTAATGTAAACTAAGATGTCATCAAAGAAGACCACGATGAAGTTCTTGAGGTTGGCTTGAAGATCTCATTCACTAGGCTTTGTAATGTTAAAGGAGCATTACCGAAGGGCATCAACAAGAATTCATAGTGGCTCTCATAGGTTCAAAAGGTTGTCTTTGGAATATCCTCGTCATTCGTTCGGCTATGATGATACCTGAATCTTAAATCTAACTTAGAGTACTAGCTAGGTCCTTGTAGCTCATCAAGTAGCTCCTAGATTAAGGGTATTGGGAATTGGGTCTTGATAGTATGCTTGCTAAGCTCTCTGTAATCAACACACATCTTTCATGAATTATCCTTGTTTACCAACACCACTACTGTAGCATATGGGCCAATGCCGTCTAATGAATCCTTGCTCTATTATTTTTTTGATAGCACTCTCTTTAGCATTTTTTGGTTAACTGGTTAGGCTCTTTGAATGCTTCACTAAGTTCAGCTAACGATCCATTCATCTCCTTGAATGTGCTTGGTTGATTCTCCAAATTAACTTGTTGCATGTGGAAATAGGATGTGAAAGATGAAGCATGTATAAACTTCCCTTCCTAGAATTCTTAAGGATTTTGTTCAAGACCTTACTTAAGATCATCTTGGAAGTTAGTGTCTGGGTTTCTAGTTAAGGTCACCATCTTGCCTTTTGACCTAAACCTCATTGTCAAATTTTGAAATTGCATAGGACATCTTCAATGTCGCCAACAATTGAACTATGGGAACCGTGCCACATCTTCCTAAATTTATAATTAATGCATTGATCCTTAAGCGTTGCATGCTCTATGTAAATCCCTTATAAGACTGGTGGTAGTTTAATTTCAAGCCCCCACCTACTATAATTTGAAGAGGTTGCACTTCTGCAATTTCCATCCCATATTTCCTTATCACTGATTCATCTAGGAAGTTGTGAGTGCTTTCATTATCGATCAAGATATGTAGGGGTCTCTTGTGATGAAATCTTATGACCCTCATTTGTTTTTACTCCTCGTGGACATTCAATCTTGTCATGGGTTGAAGGGATACATTGGGAATCAACTATTCTCCATCCTTCTTTGCCATTGATTCTTTAGTTTCCAAGTTTACAACTTCCTCCTCTTCCACCATGTATAATATGAATTGCTTCTTTTTACACTTGTGTTCTACTGTATAGTGATCATCGCACCAAAAGCACAATCCCTTTGCCCTTTTTGTAATCAAAATCTTGACTACTAACATTCCTTTGTCCTTTACTATTCTTGAGGTAAGGAGCCTTGTTGCCACTCTCTTGGTTGTCTAGAGTTGGTAATAGTCCACTCTTCAAGTTGGGTTTGATCATTGGTGTCATTTGGGTTGCTGTCTTGTTTGTCACCATCCCACTACAACCTCCAGCGCTATGCAACATGTTGATTCCTCATATGCTATGGTATAACTAAGGGCTAGTGGTTACTATGGGCTCTTATTTCCTAGCAAGCATGTGCGCTTGTTGGAGACTTTGAGGATCAAGCAGCTTGATGGTGAACTCTGTCTCTAGTTTAAGCCTCTTTAAGAAAAATCCTATCAGGTAACTTTTTGGAAGTGAGAGCTTATTCAATTGTTTGTCAAACTAAGCACAATATTCTAACACTGATCCTTCTTGTTTTAATTCCTTCAAATCGCCTACAAGATCCTCAAATATTTCTTCATAAATCTTTTATTAAAGGCGGTCACAAATTTCTTCCACTCCATCAATTCCAGTGAGTTCATGTTCTTGAGAAGTAGCTGAAACCACTCTTGAGTTTGTCCTTCTAAATGCATTGATGCTATCCCCACCTTCAAGTCATTAGGGGTATCGTCTAGTGTGAAGAATTGCTCACTCTTATAGAACCGCCCTCTAACCCCAATTCCATCGTACATTGAAAAAATCTATCTTGCTAAACCTCATCGGTATTATGTAACCTTCATTTTCCACATTAGGTTAACAATTGACTTAACATACTCTCATCTCAATTTTTGAATAAGTTGATGAAATATCAACTTCAAATCATTTACCTCTTTTCCTTCCTTATCCAACTATTTTGACTTTCCATTAGTAGCTTTTCGTTTCACGCTTGAGCCTCCAAGAGGTTCTGTATGCACAAAAATTAGGAGCAAGTTCTCACTTGCTCCTTAAGGAACAAGAGATGAGAGAGAAGAAGCTTTAGAAGAACAAAGTTTTGGGTGGGTGGGGGGGAGGGACACAAATTCATTAGTTGTTGGATTTGTTCATTACAATGGCTATACTACAGTACCTTTGTTCCTTTAACATGCAACATGTGTATAGGGTTGTCATGGTCGTTACATTGAAACGATGTGTAGTGAAATTCAACTTAAATGACTGACATTCGACTGACATCATTTTATTTTTCGTCTTCCTTGCTTCTCGTGTTTCCCCTTATTTACTTGTTCGTAACATTATGAAGTTCATCCTTTTAAAAGGATATAAGAAAAGCAGAGTAAGAAAGTAATTTGCTTCTCATGTTCCCCCTTATTTACTTGTTCGTAAGTCGTAACATTATGAAGTTCATCCTTTAAAAGGCTATAATAAAAGCAGAGTAAGAAAGTAATTTTCATTGAATTGCTCAATTCCCAATCTTTTATGTTGCCTTTTGCCTTCCAAGATTTCAGGTTTTACTTCATTTGTCAGTTCTCCTTAAAAGAGTAACGACAGTTATGTTCCTGCTATTTGCATGTTTTTTGTTACTCGTTTCGGATTTCAATACTGAGTTGCTTATTGATTATCATTGAACTCTGTATAATCAGTTCTACAAGTTGCCTTATTGGCATGCAGTCTCAAATCAATAAGCAGTTGTAATTCATCTTGTTTTCATAGATATACTGCACATTTAGGATGTGGCACTACTTCAACTTGCTTGGCTTTAAACATTGTCAGGAGAATTCAGTCATGGCAGACATTTTTTTTTGGTTGCTTTGTCTTATTTGAATATGAATACAGTTGTAGTCTTCACTTTGTTTGTTTCATCTTTTTTGAATTTGAATCCTATTGGAATCTTTACTTTGTTTGTACAGTCTAAACATTATTTGTTCTTAATGCTATTTTGGTTTGGTTCTAAAGTTAATTCTCTTGTGTTCTGGTCACTGCATGTTGATGGTTTTATTTTCTTCAGATCGTTTTGAGACCGGTAGTTTTGCCAAACTTTTTGTGGGATCTGTTCCAAGGACAGCAACTGAAGCTGATGTAAGTAATTCATGTGATATGCAATAAGAAACAATTATTGCTTGAGGTTATAACTTTCATGCACATGTCACGTGGATAGATCTTTATCGTTTGATGCATCAGTAAATTGTAGTTTCAAAATAACACCACTTTATGCTTGTTCCTATAATTAAGGAATGTGTGAATGGTAATATTTGTTTGACTTTGTTTTGTCTCTTATTCTGCTTGCTGCATATTCTTCTTCTTTGTTATTTTTCTACGTCTATTTTGCACAATATCAAACTTGACTGATTTATATTTTCATCTACGTGTTCTGGTCCTGTTGGTGCTAGAGGTTATAGTAAAATGCATATTGTTTTGCATTCTTAAATTGCATGCACATGCAGCCTCATATTATTCTTGCAGTATTGCTCTGACTATGTGTTTTGTGCTACATTCCCAGCAAGTATTATATTATCAATTTTTCATTACTTAATTTTAGATTCGTCCCTTGTTTGAAGACCATGGAAAGGTAATAGAAGTTGCCCTGATCAGAGACAAGAGAACAGGACAACAACAAGGTATGTGCATATGCTAGTTTCTTTGTGATGATCCTATATCAAATCGTATCTTATTTCAGGTCCTCTAAGAGGCTGAGTGGGGCAAAGTATGCTCATCTTCCGTCTCAGCTTGTTTTTACAACAAGTTTTGGGCTTGTTGGTTTTTTGCAACCCATTTTATGTATACATCGTTCCAAAACAAGAAGGCAACTCATGTGAACCTACTGAAAACCAGTATATGTATAGCAGTTGGGAATGAGCAGATTAGTTCTTTTATCATAGTGGACGCGGGAGTGGTGGCATTGCCCTACAAAAAAATTGTCATGGGATCGTCCACTACCATGCTGTCACTTATTTTGGTTTTGGGATGTTAGAAGTTCAGACGTTGTAAAGTTAGTGACATAATAATAGAATTATTGAAATTAATTTTTTTTATAATGGGTGAAAGTACAATGTAAAGGAATTTTTTGGATTGTTTCTATGTTGTTGAAAATAGTGGAGTACTTGACATTGAATGGTTTCAAATTTCATATTTGTCGTCTAGTGTGTTTATCAACAAATTGGATGGATCTAGAACTTGAAGTGGTTGTTGAATATTGTTGGAATGCTTATACTATTCTTGTGTGTACCTTAAGAGCCTCTTAAGGAACTATGCAATCATTGACAATGTCATGAGTATTCCGTCTTATGAGTTTCTTATCGCTTCTGATCTGTATGGGCAAGCTAGTAGATCTAGCTCTAATGCTTGAATGTTATTGAAACTTCTCGTCTATGGTTGTCTGATAAGGATACGCTTGTGTGGAGGTCACTTATGTTGAATGTGGATGTTCATGGTGTATTGTCATGGTGTGTGGTATGTTTCAATCTTAGTTATTGTTTATGAGCCGTCTGGATAATCACTTATCATGGATGTTTATAGTCTTAGCTACAGTTTGATGGCTGGTATTATGCTTCTTTTTCTAGGTTGCAGACTAAGTATGTCTGTCTGGTGTGTATTTTTTATTTTGTTTGTGTTAAACAATATGTCGTTTCATCACGAGGCTATTGCACACGGGATTTTTGTTTGGCTCCTTTATGGTGTAAAGGAACAAAAAAAGTGCAGATCAACCAGGATACATGATTTCAGTACGCTGTTGGCTACCCTTTGATGTGGTTGTTTTTGAGATATGTGGAACTTCCCTTTTCAGGTTGAAGTATTGAGTTTGTGTGGAAGGATTGCTTACTGATTCTGTTAAGCGCCTAGATGCAGCTATGAAGTTTCATGGTCGATTTGATCCATTTTACCAAATTTGTTTAGTATAGTACTTTAAGATTGTTCAGGATGAGCGTTGTGGCAAAGCCCCTAAAGCTTTTGGTTTCTGTGGAAGTAGCTCGTTTGACCTTTTGTCTCTTCTGCTAGGGAACATTAGTTGTTCATTTCTGTTTACTATTGACTATTAGCTTTTGCCAGTTCGTCTTAGTTATTTAAAGTGCATTATGGCATGCACTGTTGGGAACCAGAAAACTTGGTGCTTAAATTTGGGATTGTTGATTTTATGACATTTGAGAACGACAGAAATGCACATGGAAATCCATGAACTTGTAATTAAGGTTTTGCTTGCTTACCTATCCTCATTACTCTCGATGTTTGGTTTGGTCAAACACTAAAATGATGCAAGTTAATAGTTTATATTAATGCACAGTCCTCAGGATATGCTTACTGATGCAGTAGGAGAGATTTGCTTCATATGTTTGATTAGCTTGTTTCTGTGGCGACAAACTGTTTGCTGAACAAAAGATAAACTTTTGAAATTCTTTGCTATTTTAACTAATCTACTAGATGGGTATTTATGTAATAAAAGTGAGGTATGGAGTGTGTTTTTGGCATTATGTAGAGGTGAGTTTATTGGCGCACGTGTTTCCTTCTTAATGTGCTCTACTCTACTGCTCTTTGTATGAAGATATTAAAAGATCAACTAATCCTATTGAAGAGTTGCTTTAGTTGCTGCTTTGCTTTTGTGTGTTACTTTTTTGTATTGGTTTCTGAGGATATTTATGTGTAATTGAAGATAGAAGTTGACTTTGTCATGGTGGTTTCTCTTTACTTTCCCTTTTTAGGAATGGGGAAATAGAATGAGTTTGGAACAGTGGAGTGTTCTAGTAACAGAATTTCCACCTTGGGTGTTTTGTTGAGCACTTTCTCTACTTTGGGGAAAGGTGTGGGGGTGGTAATATTATGTTGCTTGTTATTTTGATTTGGATCGCTACAAAGCTATGATGATGGAACAATATGAAAGCATTACTGTTATTTTCTCTGCAGATTGTATGTGTATTTCTTATTTCATATACTTACAGCAACGGCCAATTGGAATTTTTGAGTCTAAACTTGTGGCTTAGACTTGGAACTTAATTCATGTTGTATCTTCACTGGTAGGAGTGGTGCATGCGTGTACATCATGTGCATCAATTTCACTTTGGTCCTTAACTTGATTATTGTGATCATATCATTCTTGTTGGGAGCGGTGTATGTATGTGCACGATGTACATAAGAAATATTCAGGTGTATTTGCATATCTTTAGCATTGTTATAATGGTGAAGTAACCTATCCGATCAGAAATCCTTGTACGTGCAGGGTGTTGTTTTATTAAATATGCTACTTCAGAAGAAGCAGACAGGGCCATCAAAGCTCTACACAATCAATATACACTGCCTGGGGTAAGTTGCTCTGCTTGATCATCTCTTCTAGGTCATTTGTAGTAGTTCCATTTATTTGATATTTATAATTTCAGGGAGTGGGTCCTATCCAAGTTAGATATGCTGATGGGGAACGCGAGCGTCTTGGTAATGAACCATGCTTACTAAATTTCAAGCCTTTGGGGTTTTACCTTTGTAGCATCATGGTTTACATTTTTTTGTGTCTTTTGGCTTTTCCTCGTTTATTTCCTACACCAACTTGCACTACAGTGAACTGCTCTTCAAGTGTGACATATTCAATCCTTTTCCATTGTGTCTCTTATTTTGATTAGTTGCTTCCTTAACATTGACATTTTGCTGGTGAATTTCTTTGTTTTTTGTAAACTTTGGCTGTTGCAGAATGTTTTTTGTGAATAACTTATTGGGCCAGTCTTTTCATCATGGAATCCTGTGTTTTGTATGATTTTATTTTTCCTTTATTGCAGGTGCAGTTGAATTCAAATTGTTTGTGGGGTCATTAAACAAACAGGCCTCGGAAAAGGAAGTTGAGCAAGTATGTTATTAAAACCATCTGTTTGTTGTAATTCCAATCTTGTTTCTGAATTAGCATCTTTTGGGCAATTCTTCAACAACACTCCGTCCCTCCCTTTTGGCCTATTCTTCCGTACTTTTTCTTTTTCCCGGATGTAGATTTTAGTTTCATATGATATTTAGTTGTTGCACTTTGGTGGTCATATATGTATATGGGACATGTTAATCCTTTGCATGTCGGATCTCTTAATCCTTTTCAATTCTCTTCTCCAAATTGATATTGCAAAACTTGTAACCAGTATCTACTCTTCAGATATTCTTACCCTATGGCCGGGTAGAAGATGTTTACCTCATGCGTGATGAGATGAAGCAGAGTCGAGGTGTGTCCTTTCCTCAGTAACAGTAAATTAATCTGACTTGTTGAGATGATAAATGATGTGTGTTATGAATTGGTTGGCTTTTCCTTTACATTATAACTAGAGGACTTTCTGTTTCTTTTTGGTTCTCTTTGGATGATTTCATTTGTGATTCTCCTATGTTTATGTGAAGCTAACTTTTTGATATTTCTTATCTTGTCATCGCTATTGGTTTTCCTAATTCTCGTTTGAAGGGTGTGGATTTGTTAAATTCTCTCATAGAGATATGGCATTGGCAGCTATAAATGCTCTTAATGGGATCTATACTATGAGAGTAAGCACACTATACTGCATTTGTAGTGATGAATATGCTGTGTATGATGTCTGAACATATTATGTGGGTATTGCCGTGTAATAATTACCTTTTTTTTCCTTGATTTGTATTAGGGTTGTGATCAACCATTAACTGTTCGGTTTGCTGATCCTAAAAGGCCAAGGCCTGGTGATTCAAGGTGTTTCAACAGATATTCTCTTTTTTAATGCTAGTGTGCCTTTTCCTTTCAGTTGGTCTTGTGTTTCCATCCATGCATGTGAGTTAGCAATATCGACCTCACTTATCTTAACATTTATATTTTTTCAGGGGTGCTCCTGCATTTGGTGGAGCTGCCTTTGGCCCGCGATTTCAAGCACCAGCACCGAGGTAATATTATCCTTCACTTTCTATTAAAGTCATTCTTTGCAGGAGGTTATTCTCTCCTTTGTTCTCACATTAACAGATTTTTTCATGGTCTTAGACCACCACCTAACTTTGGCGATCCAATGGGGGATAGGATTCCTCCTAATGCATGGCATTCTATGAGTCCAAAGAATTTGGGTCCCACGAACAACAATGGTGTTCATGGTTTTGGGACTCAATTGCCTCCTAGGTCTGGTGATCTAGCCCTGCCTTCAAATCAGGTAAAATTGTTGGATTTCATCATATTAGGGACTGTTTGTTTTTAATTTTATTTTTCTGTTGTGGTTTTTAATTTTTGTTTTCTATTTTTAGTTTATGTTTTTTAAATAAAACCAAAAACTTGTTTGGTTGTTAATGTCAATATAGTTATATTTTTATTATTGATAATAATTACATATTAGATAAAACTTAAAGATAAATTATTTTTATAAATAAATGAATTAATTAATTTTTTAAATCTCTAATAAAATATTTATTGATAAATTATTTT
>JANIHY010000209.1:31663947-31675934 GCA_027479065.1 Erythroxylum brevipes
GACCAAGAATGATTTCGTATGCAAAATGTTTTAGTATTGCGGGCCCAAATTATTGATTGTTTATGCGCACTCATCGATTTTGAAAGAAAAGAAAAATGTCATACGAGTTTTAAAAGGTAGTGATTGTTCTAGTACGCCACCCTCGCGGGTCACGGGCTCAGATATCACCGTGGATATCGGGTTCGGGTCTCGTCGGGAGTGGGGTGCTACACTTACTATCCTTCTATTCTTCATCTCCCTTAAAGCTATTTCTACTGATAATAAGTAAAGTTGTAATACTTCTCAAAATTGTTAAGATCACCTAAAGAGATGTTATCCTCTATTCCTTTATTAAAAAGTCTATAAAAGTTTTTTTTTCCATCTTTTGTTGATGTCATTTCCATGTATAAACACCTGCCTTGCTTTATCTTTTATAGAGCAAACATGATTTAAGTCTCTCGCTTTTTGTCCCAAGCTCTCTCCAGCTTAAATATATATCATTTTCTTCATTTTTAGTTCCCAATTGTTGATATAATTTCTTGTAAGTTCAAATTTTGGCATCTGAGATTATCTTCTTTTCCTCTTTCTTTGTCAATTTATAACTTTCTCTATTAACTACCATCTCTTCCTCTATGTTACTATCCACTAAAGCTTTATAAGCAACCTTTTTATCTCAACCTTATCTTAAACATCTTTATTTCACCACCATGACTCATCTTAATATCCTTAGGCCCTTTAGAAACAACCAAGATCCCTTTAGTTGCATTCTTTAAAGGAGTCGCTGCTCTATTCCACATCTGGTTAACATCTCTTTCCAATTTTCATTTTTTCTCTTATATTACACTATCATTAAGTTGTTCCTCCTTATCCCTTATCAGGTTCCACCATCTGACTTTGGTACACCTTCGAGTACTTCTCTTCTTTCTCCAACCCTTAAGTATAAGATCTATAGCCAACAATCTATATTGAGTTGACAAGCAAGTGTTATGTATCACCTTATAATCTTTGCAATTAGATTTATCACTTCGCTTTATAAGGAAGTAGTCAATTTGACTCTTCATGATTCTACTCTTAAAAATCACTAGGTGTTCCTCATTTTTCTTAAAAAAATGAGTTGGCTACCACTAACTTAAACACTACTGTAAAGTTGATTAAAGCAGTCTCATTATCATTCCTATTTTGTACTCGAATCCTTTATGAGCCTATGAATATCCTTATGAGATTACCCCTATATGACTATTAAAGTCTTCTCCTAAAATAACTTTCTTATTAGGGAGAATCTACTAAATCACCTTATCTAGCTCTTCCCAAAATTGATGCTTAAGTTATTTGTTCGACCCTACTTGAGGTACATAAGTATATAACACATTAATAATAATACCTTTTACCATAATCTTAGGAGACAAAATCCTGTCATTAGTCCTTTTTACCCTCACAATATGACATATGAGTTCATTGAAAACTAAGATACCTAACCCATTTTGATGCTTTAAACTCCTCGAATACCAAAATTTGAACCTATTTGATCTCCTTTGTTTTTGCTCTTATCCTTTTTGTCTCCTGGATGCAAACTATATAAATCTTATATTTGTCTGAAATCTCCACTAATTTCAATGACTTCTATGTAAGGGTTCTTATATTCCAAGAACCTATCGTCAATCTGTCAATATCTTTTCTTCTCTTAAACTCAAGACTCACTGAAGGACTAACCTTGTTCTATCATTAGAAGTCAAAGCCACTACTCCTTCTTACCCTAACACCCAACGCATGCGATATAAGACAAATAATAAGTCCCTAAATGACTCTAAGATTACTCTAGAAAATAAATAAGGATTGGTATTAAATAATAAAAAATTGACACTTTAATAGACAAATATAAAAATCACAAATACAAACAACTACAAACAAATCAAAATTTAGATGGCCCAAATCTTAACCAATAATAGGCACCTCTCATTAAAAAATTCACAAAAATATTGTAAAGTTATGTTACATATTGGTGGTAATTCTCAATTTCTAATTTTAATTAAAATAATAAATGTGTCGCATTAATACGGCAAGAAAAACTTTTCTTTATTAACATACTAATAATTTATTTTTAGTTAATTAATATACTTTTATTTACCTTATCAATTACTATTTTTGTTCACCACGTAATCGTAGATAACTCTCAATTTTTAAATTTTTTTTAATTTGAGTTCGTAAGGCCTCAATGTGATTCCAATAAACATTATCTTATGTGATTTGCGAAGAGTTGACTGGATAAAGTAATCGAGCTTTTTCATCTAGTGTTGCTAGTGCATGCCCTTTAACGACAGTAGTAGAGCATGTCATGTAAAATAAAGTCTACATCCCTAGCACAGACTCAGAGATCCCAATGGATATGGACCTCCAGAAGACAACAAACTCGACAGCGTTAGAGCAACCCAAATTAAAATTTTTACCACATTTCCTTACATAACCAAAATCTACACGATTATTTCACACACACACATATATACATACATACATATATATATATATAGACGAAGCTGTTTTAGTAACGCAATGGAGGACTCCAAGCTATAGAAACTCTTGCACCTTACTGCAGACACGTTATATGCACTTATTTAGAGGAGGATCTAAGTATTTCATATATTCTTCACTTTTCATGACATTTAACCAGTTAAAATACTCAAGGAACAAACATTTATATGAGCATGCTAAACGGTAAAAACCCTAATCCGACACTCATATGCTCCTAACCAATGCCAATGCACCTGTCTTTTAACGAAAGAATGAAGAAAAAACAAAGAAACAAGAACTAAGTTTCAGGGAAGTTAAAAGATTACTTGGACTAGAAGATAACACTATCTGATACGTACAAAACTAAATATATCATATCATAATAATCAGGAAAAAAAATAAAGAAGAACCGGACATAGCAACCACAGTCTCTAGATCCTTCCTAATAAGATAAATAATTAAGAAACATGGTAGTCATTTTCAATCTATGAGGTTCTGTACCATGAAATAAACAAAGTGGGATTTACTTGAAAGACAGCATCCCACAAAAGCAGTTAGGAACCTACATACCAGTAAGTAGCTAAATTAAATATACGCATCTCTGGTCGATCTACTCCTCTTTAGGCTCCTTCCTCATCTGAGAAGGAACGATGTCTTGAAGAAGACCCTGGTCGTCACTAAGTAATGAAGCTGATGAAGGACTACTGGTCGACACTCTCTCTTGAAGAAAACTTGAAGAAAGTGGTGCGGGATTGAAATTAGAACCAGCACTAGTGCTAATGTTCAGAGAAGGTGATAAGCTATACATGAAGGCATGTTGGTGTTGTTGACACTGATGATGAGGTTGTGGGACGACAAAAGAAGAAGTTGCAGCTCCAAAACCACTGGGATTTGATAAAATCCCGATACTTCCTCTAGGGGTTATCGGACATGAATGTGTGTGCTGTCCTTCGTAGGTTGTAACAACAATAGAAGGATCGTCGCGCGATCTCTCCACTGTTTTCTTCACACCACACCCTGCAGTAGTGCAACGATAGTAGCTCCTGCCGAGTGATAGATTTAGCAACCAATTTTAATCACAGACAGAGATCATCTCATCTGCGAAAGTAATTCTGGGTATTCTTATAAGACAAGTAATGAGGTCACCAGAGCAATAAACGTGAGGAACAAGATGTGTGTGGTAGAGGTGTAAAAAGTTGGTACCTTGGATAGGGGCTGTTTTTAACAGCTTTCTGCCCGTACTTTCTCCATCTGTACCCGTCATCAAGTTGATCAACTTCACTCTTTGTCATGAAAGCAAATCTCGGCTCTCTTTGCTTTTTTTGGTTCTTCTTTTTGGGCTTCAACGACCTAATCACAAAAAGACTACACTTTTAGCACTCGAAAATATCAGAAAGTGAAGCAACAACTCTTAAACATTCGAAATACAACTCCAAAGGGATAACCCATCTTTTAATTCTTGTTTCTTTCATTACTCTTTCATTTTTTTTTAAATCCAAAGCAAGCAACTAACTTCAACAGGAACACGACATAACGAAACCAATATGTAACATGAAAACTCACTGTTTTTTGGTCTTATCTTGATTTTTCTCTTCTTCTTCACGATCCCCATCTAATTTATTACCCTGTGCACTATTTTCGGCTTCATTAGAAGACGAAGAAATCGAGGATGAGTTAGGAGTGGCAGGATTGTTCAACACCTCCGATGACTCCAGTACGTTAGAGGAACTTGGAGAAGGTAACACTGGTCGTTGATGTTGCGGGACAATGGGATTTTGATACCATTCGAATAAAGAAGAGCCAAAATCAGAGTGGATATCGAGCAAGTCCATGAAAGCAAGCGACCCCTTTTGATCATAACCACCACCACTACTTTGATCACAAGAAATCATGTCAAAGATGCCTGATGCTGTTGCTGCAATTGTTGACGATAAAGCTAAGCTACTGGGCATCTCCTCACTGATGAATGCAGAATTTGCCATATGATTCTCATTATTAGCTAACTGATGATGATCTCTGCCCTCCATATAACAACAGTATATAATCAGTGGTTAGTTCCCTACAACATATTCTTCTTCCGCAATTCTATTAAACAACTTTCGGATTGGAACAAAAGGAGTGGCGTTTTGCTACTTAGGCCTTTTTTTAAGTGTGAAAGGATTTGGGGGTCGGGACTTTTGAGTTAGATTAGAGGTGACCGGCAATTGCCAGTTAATACTGGGGAATGGGGGTCGTTGGCTGTTTGGGGCATTAAATGATACGCGGCGTTGCAATGGCCCCACATTCTGTAACGCGTATATTTTGACTGGTTCGACCGGTTGCGTGTATGTCTTTTGCTTTTATTGTAGGATTGGGTGCATCCGATTGCCACCTGCCTCCGTTCAGGGTTGGGCCCTTTTCTTACTTTTTTAACGGTGGAACGTCATTTTACTCTTTCAAATTACGAGAATACCCAACACAACCCGCTCCTATCTTCATTTAATTATTATATGTCAATCATTAGCATCTCAATAGGGGGTTTTTCTTTTTTATGGGTGAAAGTTATCTTTGTCTCCTATTCCGTGACCAATTTTTTAGCCTATCTCATCGTTAAGTCTAATATTATCATATCCATCAACTTTTTATTGAGATTAATTATTGAACAGTTCTTACATTCAATTCTGTACTGTTGTAAGTTTATATGAGATTAATTGTTAAATTACCTTAAATTTGTCGCGGTCCCCACTTCAATTCCCATTTTGTGAAGAAACGAATTACAATTTAAAATTCATCATCCAATAAATAACAAATCCTTAATTATTTAATACTTTTTTATATTAATAATTTAAATTCATAACGAACGAACAATCTGCTATATAAATACTGAATGTTATCAACAAAAAAAAAAGGTGTACCTCTAATTACCAAATTGACTGTAGGAATATTTAGAATCCCAATTCTAACGGCTGTTTTGAAATAAGTAAAAATTGCGGATAAATTATGGGCAATTTGGTCCCCCTTCTCCGTACAGTAGCCAAAAATGTAAATAAGGCAAAAAAATAGAAAAAAGGAAGAAAGGATAGATTAAGTTTCGGGCAGGTATGGTATGAAATTGAGCTTGACCCGTCGCAGTTCATATATCTCGTCTTTTTCTATTAGGTCAACTTTAAAATTAATTAGTCCAAGGATGACAATGTCTTGTGTTTTATTTCTTTATTTTCATTAATATTTTTTGTTGTTACTAGCTTCTCTTTCGGCATTTAGTTTCATTAATCACTTGGAAAGGAATAGGTCAATGATAATTAAGTTTGATCGAAGAAAAGAAAACGATAAAGGAAAACCAACAAGTGGGAGAGCTAAGAACAAATCATCACAAGTTGAAATGTTGAAACTCGATTTTCAGGAATTCAAAGTGAGAAATTTTCATGAAAGCTATGGCTTTAAATGAAAAAAAAAAGTTTGAGTAATCAAAACGCAACCTTCCTATATATATGTATTGGATAAAGATATAACGAAGAACTTTCTGTTTTATTCCCATAATTTCTTCTGTCTAATATAGACAAGAGTATATTTAACTTAAACGATAAAAATTAGTATTAGTATAAATCAATGTTGACAGCAACTAAATTAGGTGAAGAAAAATCGTATCTAGCTTTGGTCATATTTGAAGAAGCCTCGCCTCATGACCACTGAAAATCAAATTGCCTACAACTTGTCAAAGAAAAACATTCAAATAACTGCTGGATTCTTTCTTAATCAAATCAAATCATTGAGAGTTTTTTTTTTTAATACAAAGAAAAATATACAACAAATAAAACTAATTAGACGCTTGTGCGTGAGTACTGAACACTTTGCTGATCCCGTAAGAGGAGCTCCATAAGGGACATGGGAGGTACAGGGAGATAATGCATCCCTGAGTCGGTGCGAACTGCGCAAATCATTGAGAGTTAACTGCACATAAACTACTCCTATATAGTTGTATATTAAAATTTTTATTAACCTTCTATATCGGTCGGTACTTAAATTATTAGTTTAGTTAAGGTAAATGCTAATTCAAAATTGTCATTGAATTGTTTTTATTATACTAATTATTTTAAAGATAAAAGGATAAAGGACGTGGTCAAATTGGCCTAATATAAACTTGAGGTGAATACTTGATAATCAAGCATCTAATCATTTAGTTTATGGTATAAAGTATTATATATGTATATTTTACACTTAAATACCCCTTATTGAAGTTAATGCAAGAAAGAGCTTCAGCATTTACCCATTCTTGTTTCCCTTCACTCCTTAATTGTCTCCTAGAGTGAGAGCATTTAAAAACAAATGCATGTATTTTTAGTAATGTCTTAATAGATGTTATTGTCCAGATAAATTCTAGAGATTAATAATCAATATAGAAAATAAGATGTAGGCACTCAAATTACTACTATATGTAAGATATTAATTAATTTTTAGTATAAAATAAGATATAAGGATTAAAGTAAACATTGTATATAAATATTAATTAATATTTAGTAATTATATATATGCATTATACAAATACAAGAATTTAGTTTTTTTAGCAATAGTTTATATTTTTTTATATAAGTGCAAAGTATTAATCTATAAGTTTTGGAACAAAGTCTATTTATACGATTTGTCTTCATAGAAAACTAATAAATTATTAAATCATAATTTGATTTGAAATTATTGTTGCTAAATAGTTCTATGCGTAGTCCCTCCCCGCAACTCTTCAAAGTGGGAACATGCTGAAAGGAATGGCCAGTCATGGACTGGCACGTGGAAACTTGCCGTCCATTCACGTGACTACTTTGAGAGATCATTCGGTCCGCTTTTGTTGATCAAGACCTATTGGCCCTTTTATGATCTTTTGAAAAACACATGCACTTTTACGCGGTTTGGGAATATTCTCTCTTGCAGTTTTTTGTTACTCTCAATTGCTTATCTTTGAATCAGATTTAACTTTTAACTGATGCCCGATTAACAGCTCAGGAGTTTTAATAATATTTTATAATTAAATATTTTTCTCAGGTACTCATTAAATCATAATCATTTTGAGTTCTATTATTAGTAGTATGTAATTTATATTCATAGGTGTTAGACAAGTTCTTGCTTGGAGGATACGACACGCAAGGCGCGTGACTCTTACAAATTTGATTAATCATGTGATCCACAGACGCTACAGCTATATAAATAAATTGAGTCTAAATTTTTTGTCCAATATTATGATGTCTTATTGTGTCTAATAAATTTTAGCCGTTTATTTATATAAATTTTGTATAAGTCTTACGTGAGTCTCGTAAAATAAATGATTAAGATTTTATAAGACAAAATAATATTAAACAGAAGACGTTGGTTTAAATAAATCAAACCGTTGGGTTGGAGATGTTAACATTGTCGTTGCTAGGGATGGGCAATAGGAAGGACAGCACCACAAAATTGTCAGATGTTTTTGACTATTTTGTTGTGGTGGGGACGGGGTATCCATGCCACATTCATTTACCGAAGAATTACTCTCATTTTAGTGTTCCGATCTTTAAGAAGCAGTCAGGTCAGGTAATGTTCCAGTTCCAGCTCTGAAACTTATACTTGCTTTATTGTAATTTGAATAAAAGTTCAACCACCAAGATTAGGTTAAATAGGTTTTTTCTTGACCTAGAGGTTTTTATTTATCTAATAATGCCATTATAATATGTTAGACTTTTATTAGTCTTCCAGATGATATATAAGTCAAATTTGTCATGACGTTTTTTTCTTTTTCTTTTTTAGTTTTCATTATCCTCCGTAAAGAAAAAGAGAGATACATATTCTCTTGTAAAAAGAGTTGTTTATATATGTTTTGTTAATACTTTTTAAGTTTTGGCCAATTGACATACTTGGAACAATCGAGGCTTGCAACTTTTAATCAGGCTAGCTACAAATGAACCAAAAAGTTATAAGATTCTCTCTTCTAACTTTTTATCTGAAACTAAAGAAAGGATTAATTAATCATTAATAATTGATTGGGAACATGTTTAACAATTCAAAGCAGCCATCAATATTAACTTTTGGTCGTATAAAACGGTTGTATTAGAGTTCTTATAGTTGATATAGTCTGAAGGATTAGAGTATATATATTTCTAGAGTACTTTGTTTAACAGTGTTGATTTCTTATAGTTTTGTGGGTTAATTTTCTTAATCAATATGTGTCACTGTGTTATGATTCTACTTCTAGATTAATGTTGACATCATACTCATCATCTGGGCTGAAATTAGCGTGAGAACTAGTAAACTAATAATTAGAGTTCCGGAATATTAAATTAAGTAAGCAAATGATAAAACATGTTAAGTTGAAACTTTAATACGAATCATGAACTCCAAAAAATAAAGATTTAAGGTATGGATTACAGAAATCAACCACTTATTTCTTTTGTTTGACCGAGCATGATCCTTGGCCAGAGTTTCCCAATATGTTTATGGGATTGAGTGCCAATTGTTTTATCCATCTTGGAGACCAAAAACTTATTATATTCTTTCCCAACAGTTAAATATCTCACGTAAGTGGCCCTAGTTAGCTTGCTTTTTCTCCAATCTAGACTTGAAAGTCAAGCACCATCATCACGTATCACCGAATATTTTTAGACATAGACCAAGTCAATAGCTTAAGTTTTGCAAATTTGTTATCAATCGATGCATTGTTTTTATGCCCCTGTTTAAATATATATTTCTTTAATCAACCTATGGCTTAGCCAGAATATGATTTAATTTTCAAAGGAAAAAATTAGTTTTTGTGACAAGCAGGTAATATAAAACATTGATGACAACCACAAAGAGAAGTAATGAATTTAACCTTGATTGATAAGCATATTTTTGTATTAGATTTAATGACAGAAGACTTTAAAAAAGTTATATAATATTGACTATTGAAGCCAATATAGTTAAAGCTTATAGTAAAAATAAAAATTTGAATTTTTTTTTTCCAGATAATTGAGTAAAATGAAGAAGGATGTTAGGAAGAAGGAGGGTGAAGGAAGGTGCAAAGTAAAAAGATGAAAAATGTCGCAAACCATGTTCTCGGAGTAGGTTTTTGGTCAAGTTTGCCTCGACGAACTTTTGGGTTTCTCCGCGGCAAACATAACTTTTCAGCACAGAATATGCTTTAGTATTTTAGGCATAACTTTTTGTGTAATTGTCCAAATGAGATGATTTTTAATTTGGAATAAACTAGAGACATAGAGATACAATTATTATGATGAAATCTAGTTTTAATTCATTATTAAAGATTTCAATTTGTGGATAGAAGTTGAGTATAGAATGTTGTTTTAATATGAGAACAGCCCGAAAATGTTTAGGGTATAACTTTTAGAGTACTCTTCCAAATTGAATAATTTTAGTGTCATTAGAAACTTACGATAATGGGTAACATTTTTCTAGAAGAAAATGTTATCGAATTTCTTCATTTACTTGATCAAAATGATCATGGAAAAGCGACCCAAAAGTTTTAATTTATAGAAGGGTTTTGGCTCATAAAGCTTAGGAAATGCATGCGTTTAAGTTCTCCAAAATCATTCTAGTGAATGTATTTTCTTAGGGTTCTCAAATTATATTGCCTATTGAATTGGTATTTCATCATTGTTAAAGGAAATCAATAAGGGAATCAAGAGAGGCAAGAGGAGCAAGAGGAGAGGCATCTTAGAGCAAGTTTTCAAGCAAGAAAATTAAGGTGGGTTTTATGTTTATAATTGGATAATTAGACATTATGTTCTCTTTTTTTTCAAGATAATAAAATGATTTCTCATTGCTTTATAATTGTGGCATTTGTTGCTTTTGAATGATTTGAGAAATTGCTATGAGCTTGATATATGAATTTGGTTGATGAATTGCGAAATGATGATAGAAATGCATATGAAATGTTTTATGTTCATGAAAAACATGTTTTCAAAATGTTTCATTTAGGCAACATGTTTACAAGTTATGAAATACATGTTATGTGGGTTTGGTTTGGTCCCTTAAGTATGTCAAGTGCATTTTGACTAAAGGCTTCTCCCGTCTTTCCGCTAGTGGCATGGAGCTCCTTCACAGACTTCCATAAGTTTACGGCTATGCAAGACCATTTTGTAGGATTGTGATAGTACGTTCTGTTCACAACTACACAGGACCCTTATGGGAAATGTGTAGTATGTTATGTTTTTAGACCTACCCAAATCATTATGATGTGTTTATGTGTTCATGATATGTTGACAAGATTGATGCATACATGATTTGTGTTATTGGGAATTTGAGAATATGCTTTTTATGCTTCAATAAGAGTTTTAATGACAAATGAACATTTTGAATGGTTTTGCTTGTTATTCGTTATAAACCTATTACCCACGAGCTTTCAAGCTCAGCCCCCCTCCCCCCTTTCCTTCCACTCTTCAAGTGATGAACAAGATATCGAGTGATCGAGTCGACAGTCAAGGCATCACTCTAGTTTGCATATTTTGTTTTTAAAGCTAGATTATGTAAAACAAGGCTTTAGTCGCATTTTGAGAGATTCTAGTTTATGTAAACTTTGTATTTTTGGTTTATGATGTAATATGGCTTGAAATGCCCGTTAAAGCTTTGTAAAACTTTCATCTTATGATGTTAATGAAAAAATGATTGTGTCTTGCTCATGATTTCTCAAAGTTTGGATGTTGCATTTTTTCAAGTTTTTCATTGGGGTAAAAAGTGTGTTTTGACTTCAGGGGGAACAACAGTCTTGATCTATGTAGAATTAGACAACGTTGTCTTCATAGAAGTTATAGCTTATCCTCTTAGCTATCCAACGCTATATAGTTTGTAAGATTTGAACTTCAAATGAGAAATTTTTGGTCATTACATGATAATAGGTATTGGCAGTCTGCAGAACTCTCCTTGACAGGTTTTCTATCTGATCTTCAGAGTTAGCAACTTTTTTAGAAGGTAATTTCACGACGAAGAATGCAAGAGTTGGTTGTAACAAACTTTTCCTGAAAGGATTTGCTCTTCACCTTTAAATTTTGTCGCAGTGAAGTCAAGAAGCTGGCCACAATGAACACTTTTTCCTGAGGGGTTTTTAATTTGTTATTTTAACCCATTTTAGAGGAAAACTCTCTCTTCAAGATCTGTATAGGAGTTGTAGATAGAGAACTCCTCTTCAAAACTGTCCTAGAATAACCTTAATCCAACACCTCTAGAGAAAGTTATTGTAACATCCCGTCACCGATGGGATGGGTACAGTTCATCTCATACGTATTCTGCATGCGTATTTTGTATACGTATTTTGCATCCGTATTTTGTATATGCATTTATAGCCTCTTCATGATTGATAAATGTTCAGCATTGCACAAGTATATGTATGTACATGCATGTATGACAGATTTCCGGCTTGCTTGTGAAATTGGAGATTTTGTGATTAAGTGATTAAGGTTAATTGTGCTTTGATTTGTGAATTGGAGTATTAAATTGAATTTAGGAATTGAGAATTGAAAATTTGAGTATGTGATTAGAGGTTTTCTAATTTTGAGGATTTATAGGAA
>JANIHY010000209.1:31899882-31910455 GCA_027479065.1 Erythroxylum brevipes
CATTTTCCATTTTATATTTGACTAAAACTTCTTTGATATGCTTTTGTTGATGAGCAAAAATCTTTTCTTCATTTTGTTTAATTTGTAAACCAAGAAAGAACTTTAATTCACCCATCATACTTATTTGAAATTCACTTTTCATAAGATTTTCAAATTTTGAACAATAATTTTTTAGATGTTGCACCAAATATGATATCGTCTACATATATTTGTACAATGATAAAATCATTTTTAATATTTTTCCTAAATAATGTTTTATACACTTGACCTCTAATAAAGTCATTTTTAATCAAAAACGAACTCAAACGATCATACCAAGCATGAGGTGCTTGTTTTAATGCATACAAAGCTTTATGAAGTTTATACACATAATCTGGTTTATCAATGTCTTCAAAACATGGGGGTTGTTTTACATAAACTAATTCATCTACAAAACTATTCAAAAATGCACTTTTCACATCCATTTGAAACAATTTTATATTATGATAAAATAGCATATGCAAGAAAAATCCTAATAGCTTCTAGTCTATCTATAGGAGCATATGTTTCATTATAGTCAATGTTTCATTATAGTCTATTCCTTTTTGTTGATTATAGCCTTGAGCTACTAATACTTTTCCTAATTCGTCTAGTTTATTTTTGAATACCCATGTAGTTCCTGTAATAGATTTATTGGATGGTTTAGGGACTAGAGATCAAACTTTATTCCTTGTAAATTGATTTAACTCCTTTTACGTAGCTAAAATCCAAGCTTTGTATTGGAGAGCTTCATCAATTTTTTATGTTCTAATTTAGAAACAAATGCTACATTGGCCTCTCTTCTAAATTTAGATCTAGTTCTTACTCTTTCTGATGTTTCTCCTATAATCAAGTTTTTTGGGTGAGAAGATTTATATTTCCAGTCTTTTCTTAAGTCAATATTTTCATAAATATCTACTACTTTATCAAATGGATCATCTGGTGGTGAATCATCTACGTTATTAAACAAATGAGTAGATAGAGTTTCATCATCAGAATCGTCTCTTTTATCTAGATAAGAATCATCATCAAATTTTATATGCATAGACTCTTCAACATATTTAGAAATAAGATTATAAATTCTATAAGCTTTAGAAGTAATTGAATACCTAGAAAATTTTCTGACTTGATCTTAAAATCAAATTTATCGAAATTTTCTTTTGTATTCAAAATAGTGAATTTGCAACCAAAAGGATGAAAGTAAGAAATATTTGGCTTTCTTCCCTTCCATAATTCATATGGAGTTCTATTTAAAACAGGTCGCAAAAATATTCTATTTTGAATATAACAAGTTGTATTTATAGCTTATACCCAAAAGTAATTAGGAAGATTCATTTCACATAGCATAGTCCTTGCCATTTCCTGAATCATCATATTCTTTCTCTCTACAACTCCATTTTGTTGAGGAGTTCTAGGAACAAAGAAATTATGAAAAATTCCAATCTCTTCACAAAACATTTTGAAATTTTCATTTTCAAATTCTCCACCATGATCATTCCTAATTCCAGTAATAGAAATTCCTTTTCATTTTGTAACGTTTTGGATAAAACTTTAAAACATTTAAAAGATTCATCTTTATGTGATAAAAACAATATCCAACAAAATCTAGTAAAGTCATCAATAATTACGAGACCATACTTCTTTCCACCTAGAATTGGTGTTCTGGTTAGACCAAACAAATATATATGTAACAACTTTAGAGGTCTAAACGAAGTTACGATATTCTTAGACAAAAAAGATGTTTTAACTTGATTTCCTTTTTGATAACTTCTCACAAAAGAAATCTTTGTTAAAACTTATCATTGGTAAACCTCTTACCAAATCATGTCTAACTAACTAGGAAATATGTTTAAAACTAACATGACCTAGCTTTTGTGTCAAATCAGTTTTTCATCATCTTTTGACATAAGGCATGAAATATTTTGACTTCTCAAATCGTCTAAGTTAATTTTGTAGAGGTTATTTCGTCTCTTAGTAGAAAAGAATATGGAACCTTCCTTGTTTTTGACTATACAAGAATTTTGATTAAAGGATACTTCAAAACCAAAATCACATAATTGACTTATATTGATTAGATTATTCTTTAAGCCATCAACTAGTAAAACATTATCAATAGACGAAAAGAAATTTTTAGCAATTTTACTGATCCTAACTATTTTGCTATGCCGGTTGTCTCCAAAAGTTACTGATCCTCCTTGCTTATGCTGGAGGTCTAGGAACATAGACATTCTGCCCATCATGTGTCGCGAGCAGCCACTATCCAAGTACTATTAGTGCTGGTTGCTTCTTCCAAGTAAGGAGATCTGTAGTATATATTATATCCTTCTTAAGTACCCATATTTGCTTGGGTTCTTTGGGGTTAGTCTTATAATTTTTCTTTAAATAATAATAAGAACATTGTTTCTTTTTCTTTCTATTAGGAACAAAATTCCTGTTATGAAGAACATTACTATTATGAATAGTATTTCTATCATTAAAGCCTAAACCGCTTTTATCATTTGGATGTCTATAACTTCCAATCATGTCATTCATCCTTTTTGTACTTTTTGTAAATTTCGATAAATCTGCAGAAAGACTATTAATCCTTTGTTTTAGTTGATTAATTTCCTCAGATCAATCTACAGTTACTTTCTTTATCATATCGTCTACTTGTTTCTTAAGTCAGAAGTTTTCTTCTTCTAAAAGTTTTGTGTTCTTTAAATTTTCAACAAATTTCTTTTTCAATAACCTATATTGGTTTAAGATAACACGTGAATCTTCTAACAATTCTAAATAAGCATCCTGAAGATCATCAAAGTTAGAAATTACCTCATCATCGCTTTCCCTTTCAGCTACCAAGCATATATTTGCTTATTTTGATGTTTCTGAGTCGGATTCAGATTCAAACGAATCTTCCCATGTTTCCATCATGCTCATTTTGTTTTCTTGACTTTTCTTTTGTTTTCTTTTGAGCGACGAACATTTAGACTTGTAATATCTTGGTTTATTACACTCATAACAGACGATAGAACTTTTCTCATTCTTTGAATCGTCTTTGTTATTCTTTTTGAAAGAGAAGTCTTTCCTTCCCCTTGATTTCTTTTCCTACATCCTTCTAATCTTTCTTGAAATGAAGGATAGCTCATCTTCATCTTCACTTGAATCTTGATCAGATTCACTAGCATCATTATTCTTGATTTCCTCAATCATTAATGCTTTTGAAGGTGTGCTTCTATTTTTTTGCATCTTCTGATTCTTCTGACCAGCCTTCAATGCAATAGATTTATCCCTTCTAGGTTTATCTTCTGCATCAATCTTTACTTCATGAATTTTCAGTGAACCAAGCAATTCGTCTAGCTTTAGCTTGCTTAAATCCTTAGCCTCTTATATTGCTATTACTTTAGGTCTCCATCTTTTTTGAAAACTTCTGAGAATCTTTTTGACATGCACTTGACTATTGTAGATTCTCCTCAGAGCTTTAATTCGATTAATAATTGTTTGGAATCATCCAAACATCTGATCAATAGTCTCATCATCTTTCATCTTGAATAGCTCATACTAATGAATAAGAATACTAATCTTCGATTCTTTCACCTGGTTTGTGCCTTCATGTGCAATGGCTAATGTGTCCTGCATTTTTTTTGTAGATTCGTATCCATAAACCTTATCATATTCACTTCTGCTTAGAGCATAACTTAAAAGGAACTTAGCCTTTGAGTTTAATTGAAAGCGACATTTTTGATCAATTGACCATTGGTCACGAGAGATGTTTTTCCCTTCATTATCTGTTGGGATATATGGACCATTTTCAATGATATCCCAAAGATTAATGTGTGTGGATTCTCTGAAGAGCTACATCCTGTCCTTCCAATAATGATAATCTTCACTATTGAATGCAGGGGGTCTTGAGACTGAGGCACCTTCTGCTATAAAACATGTGATTCAGCCATGGATCTTTGTCCTCAGTTTTTAACAGTGTTTCTTGGAAACTTGCTCTAATACCAACTGAAGTAAATCACTTGTTAATATAGAAATCACGTATAATATGTAAAATACACAAGAAGGGGGGAATTGTGTTAAATCGTCTAATATATTAATCTATAAAATCTTCTTAATTTTCTTGACAAATTCAGATGATTACAAAACAATGCACTTAATTTGATGAGTAATGCAATAGCGAAAATTAGTATCTATTTTTCTAACAACAAGAAAATTAAAGAGATAAGAGTTAGAGAATATGACACTGCGATTTATATTGGTTCACCCTTAACCTTAGCCTACGTTCAATCCTCAGAGTTCATATGAGATTTCACTATCTCCTTCAACGTTAAAGAGTTTTATTTTTATACTCGCAGAGCCTCTTCAAGTCTCTTTCACAAAGTATTCTTTATCTGCTTCCTTAGCCTTTTCAGGCTCTAGCCTTTCTTTCACTTGAAAAGATATTGTTTGAGCTTCACGTTATAGATGTATTTGCTCTCTTTCTTTCTTTTTTTTTCTCTCATAATATTTTTCACAACTTGAGCACTTGAACACAGAATTTCTCTAAGTATGTTTTTTTACATTCAGAATTCTCCCCTTTTTTTAAGTTTCTGACTATAACTAATATTTATAACCTAAATTTCCAACGGTCTTCTTTGAGAAATCTGCTTGTAGAGTCTTCTAAAGTCTATTATTAGTTGAGTCCTGTAACCAACTCCAACTAACCGACGTTCTAGTACATTCTTTAATTACATTATCTTGCTTAGATTCATATGCTTCATTTAATGTCTTAGACTTAATCACTTCGTTCAATCCATCTTAGATGCTTTGTCTTATTCAGCTTTTACTTAAGTATCGTCTTGATTTGATGATTTGTGCCATTTACATTTATCTACGCACTTAACAAATTCATCAAAATAGTTCACACACTTCTATTATTATTATTATTATTATTTGACTTTCATCAAAATTAATCGAACAAGGGAAGTCTTCTTGACTTAACACTTCCCTCTCAAATGCAAGACAACACTTTCTTCTTCCAATTTTTCCCTTAATGAGTGTAAAATATCCACTTTGCCCTTCCTTGCATGTCTTATGGTTTTTAAACTTAAGTGGCCTACCAAAAATGTCCTTTTTACACTACACTCTTACTAATTTAATTCAATTAACCAAAGTGCTAAAATCCTACCAATATTGAAATATTAACTCCAAAATAATTAATCTAACAATAATAAAAAAAATATTCGGGGCCAACATTTCCCCCCCCCCCCCTCTTAAAAGAATTTCTTCCTTGAAATTCATACCTGAGTCATTGAAGAGGTGTGGATACTTCTCCTTTATGACCTCTTCCGTAGAATGGTTTTTTCACAGGACTTTAACTAGTTGAACTGTCTTGTTCCTGATGACCTTTTCTTTAATGTCTAAAATCTCCACTAGCGTCTCCTTATAAGTCATATCATCTCTCAAGTAAATCTCAATGGTTTGAATGATATGAGAGGGATTTGATCTATATCTCCTCAACATGGATATGAAAGATATCATGTATTGTGGCAATTCTGGTGGCAGTGCCAACCTATAGGCTAGTGGTCTAATCCTCTCAACAATCTCATAAAGACCCATAATCTTGGGCTTAACTTGCCCTTCTTGCCAAAGCTCGTGACTCTCTTGAAGTAAATCACTTGTTAATATAGAAATCCAATATGATATACAAACTACACAAGAAGGGGGGTTGAATTGTGTAATTTTTTTTCAAAAATATTAATCTTTTGAGACTTCTTGAAATTTTTGACGAAAATTCAAATGATTATTAAAACACTTTGCTAAAGTTGATAAGCAATGTAATCGCAAGTAATATCATCTACTCGTCTAACAACAAGAAAATTAAAAGATAAGGGTTAGAGAATAGGCGTTGCAATTTTATACTAATTCACCCCAAATGTTGGGCTACGTCTAGTCCTCAAAGTTAGTTTGAGATTTTACTGTATTCTTCTAACTTTACAAATATTCTTTCTACACTTGCAGAGCCTCTTTAGGTCTCTCTCACAAAGTATTCTTTATCAGTTATATTAGCCTCTCCATGCTCTAGCCTTCCTTTCTCTCTCTAAGAAAAGTATTTTTGAGCTTTAGGTTACAGATGTATTCGCTCACTTCTTTCGCACTTTGAATACAAAATTTTTTATAATGTAAAAACATTCATTTTTTTGTTGTTTTTGTCTTTGGATAGAACTAGTATTTATAGCTTAAGTCTCCAACTGTCTCCTTTAAAACTGTTTTTTTGAATCTTCTAGAAATGATTATTAGTTCAGTCCTGTAACTAACTTCAACTAACTAATTGTCTGACATTCTGGAATATCTTCCTTTTGTATTGTCCGGAATCATGCTTCTTCTTTTACTACGTTTCGTCTGTTATTCTGCTTCGTCTGATGTTGTGCTTCGTTTGGTGTAGCGCTTTGTCTGTTGTTACTTACATTTTTTGCACACTTAACAAATTTATTAAAAAAGTTCATACATTTCTATGATTATCATTATTTGATTGTCATCAAAATTAATAGAAGTGAAGTCCTCTTGACTCAACAATCTCCCCTATTTGATGATAACAAATAATCATAATTTTAGAAGATAAAATGATATTTATAGATGAATAGTATTTTGACTAATAATAAAGCAAAAACATAAGAAAAGAATTGCATACTAGATATATACAATGCTTTCTCTCTGCCTGCTTTCTATCTTCTCTTCTCGTTCTCCTCTTTTTCTCCTTCTCCCTCTATTTGTTATTAATCAAAAAGATTGCTCATCGTAGACGCTTCCAAACTTCAGAAAACATACATTGCATGTCAGTGCGGATCGTCTTGAGGTCTTGTTCAATAGTAACCCGTAGTAGTGCTACTTCCTCATGAAGATCACCCATTGAGTCAGTGAGTTCATCAACCTTAGTATGAACTTCCTCAATTTCTTTTGCTAATGCTTCCTGAACGTCCTTCTGACTGTGACTTGCTTCTGTCCAATTTATGAAATGTTTCAAGAACTGCTGACTATCAATAGGATCTTGTTGTATTTCACTAAGTGGATGAAGGTTTTCCACAGCAGATGGTTCTGAAGGTAAAACGTCTAACTCTATAATTTTGATAGAGGATAGATTGAACATTTGTTTTCCTTTTAGGAGATCAAGATCATCAAGTCTAGGTAGTTTCAGAATTGGTTGCCCAAGAAGGTGTAACACATCTTTAACTGAAGGTATGAAACCTAAAGATCTAAAATGGATGACCAAATGCATAAAGGTTTCTAAGTTGAAATTAATACCTTCAACCATGATACTTTTGTACTGTCCTTCTTTCACTTTACCAACTACCTTGAAGTTTTCATCGGTGGTTGAAACTCCAAATTTACATCCTAATGCTTTTGAAATGTGGTGTGAAATATAGATACCTCCAGGTTAAGCTGCATTGCATGCATCATCTATGTTCTTTACAGCTACTTGAATCTGCTCTTCTGTAAGATCAACTTTATTTCCCTCAGGAAACATCTTCTTTTTCCCTTTTTCTTCATTTCTCACAAAGGTTGAGCATCTTGGTTGTATGTATGGCACAATTTTTATTAATGTTCTGGTCATAATTATATAGATTGTATACCAATCCTTTGAAATCTTCAATGGATATGGCTCTACCTTCTCATCTCACAGAATACCATATAATCTTCGTTCTTCATGACTTAGAAGATGTATTGTCTGATCATTAATCGGTATCAATTTGACTAGTACCTTGATTGATTTTTTTGAAGGTTATCTGATAATAATTAAACTTCTGTTTCGAACAAACATTGATTCTTTTATAATCTTCATTTTCAAATCCTTTTTTTTGATTAGTTGAGAAGGATTGTAAGGTTCCAATTGGTGTTCAACTATTTTTGCCTTCTGTTGAACATCAGATGAAGAAACCTTCTTCTGACTGGGTTTCAGTTTCTTTTGTTCTTCTTTCGGTTTAGAATAAAGTTGCTATTGAGGCTTCTTCCTCTCAAATGCCAACTTTCTTTTAATTTCTATCTCTCCAGATGGTTTTGCTTATTAGCTTTGCAAAATAGAGATAATTGATCTGGTAGGTTGCTGTCTTTTCTCTTACTTTTCAAAATCTCCATCAAGAATCAAAGATTTCATCTTCTTTTGTTCTTGTTGTCGTAAGGTCAATAGTCTTGGTGACCTTCTTGACTATTTGTATTTTTTTGATTGAAGTGTCTCTGCCTTTCTCTTCAATGACACTTGTTGCGATGATTGTTGAACTCGATTTCCTCTTTCTGTAGAATCATCTTAGGTTTTATTGGTGCATCAGACGATTTCTCAGTCTTTTCTTCCACAAATGTTCTTCCTGTTGATCGAGGTTTTGTTTTTCTTGTAGACGTACCACGTTAACTTCTGCCCCGTCTTACTATAAGCTCCCCTTTAGATCTTGCTTTAGGTGTAGAACATATATCCACCTCATCATTAAACTTTATCTCCATTTTATGAATAGTCGTGGCATTAATAATACTCTTCACATCCATCTTTACCCTGTTACTTCTGTCGAGAAAGATTTCAGAATCTCTAAAAATCCTTGTCAATAGCATTCCATACAATAAAGAGCTAGAATCCCACATTGAATTCATCATCTACTTCAAAATCAAGTACGGAAATTAATGGGTTGGTGATCCAATAGGTGATACAGACAATGTTCATCGTTCATTTTCATAAGTTCCTTCGAACCTAATCTTGGTAGAACATAATAAAGAAGCAATGAATGTAGAACCTTAGCCTTCGAAACAAGGTTTGCCGCCTTCTTAACTTCAGGATCATTACTTCCATAGAGTTGTCGATTAATGTGCATTCTATCTACACAACCTTGAGTAATCCATTTCGTATTGTTAAACAGCTTTACTTCAATCCTAGGACACCCACTGACCCTCTTGATAGTATCTTATGTCACAGTAACCGACAAACCATCTACCATTGATACTAAAGTAACGTCTACCAACTTTGCATTCTTCGAAAACTCACATATCTCATTCAAATAGACCTTTTCATGAACCTGAAAGAATTTTTTCCAGCCAATTGCTTCAATCTCTGGTTCACTGTCCATATGGTTTTCCTTCAATGATTTGAAATCAACATGTCTCCCATAGATAAGTGATTGCTCTATTTATAATCTGTAACAAATAAAAACTAAACACGCAAAAGTATTTCAATCAAAATAGAGATGTTAGTTTCTAAAAGTAAGAATATGAGATGAAATGAACTTGAAGCTTATAACAGAGTATTGAATTGTCTTTTTTGAGAGCACTAAACAAGTCGGTTTGAAAGTATTTCAAGAAAATTCTAGAGTAGAAGGTATTTTAGAATCTTGGGAAGGTTTCCTTCTTATACCTACTCTTGAAAAGTTAGTGTTTATAACTTACCATTATTATTTACTTGAATCTATCTTCAGACAAAGGTTTAGTGAAGATATCCGCCCATTGTTGATTCGTCTTAACAAATTGTAGACTAATGATTCCTCTTTGTACATAGTCTCGTATAAAATGATGTCTAACTTCAATATGTTTTGCCCTCGAGTGTTGTATTGTATTCTTTGATAGATTGATAGCACTTGTATTGTCACAGAAGATTGGAATTTGATCTTCTTTGTATGGAGTAATCTTCTAACTAATACTTAATCCATAACATCTGTGAACAACAACTTGCTGCTGACATGTATTCAGCTTCTGTTGTAGATGGAGCAATTAAACTTTGCCTCTTGCTTGACCATGAAATTAGATTATGACTAAGAAAGTGACAACCTCCACTTTTACTCTTTCTATCAATTCTATCTCCAGCATAATCAGCATCATAGTAGCCAATTAACCTGAAATCTTTACCTTTATCATACATTAAGCAAAGATCAGTAGAACCTGCTAAGTATCTCAATATTCTTTTAACAGCAATATAATGAGATTCTCTAAGATTTGCTTGAAATCTTACACATAAAAAATACACTAAACAATATATTAGGTCTATTTGTAGTTAGGTAAAGTAAAGAACCAATAATTCCTCTAAAGAGGGTTTGATTAACCTTATTACCTATTTCATCCTTAGATAAAAGGATTGAAGGATGCATAGGAGTTGACATAGGTTTAACCTTTCCATTTTATATTTGACTAACAGTTCTTTGATGTATTTCTGTTGATGAGTAAAAATCTTTTCTTCGGTTTGCTTAATTTGTAAACAAAGGAAAATTTTCAATTCACCCATCATACTCATTTCAAATTCACTTTTAATAAGATTTTCAAAACTGGAACATACTTCTTAGAAGTTGCACTAAAAATAATATCATCTACATATATATGTACTATAATGAAATCATTTTTGATACATTTTCTAAACAGAGTCTTGTCTACTTGCCCTCTAATAAAGTCATTTCCAATCAAAAAAGAACTTAGATGATCATACCAAACATGAGGTGCTTTTTTTAATCCATACAAAGCTTTATAAAGTCTATAGATATAATCTGGTTTATCGATATCTTCAAAACCAGGAGGTTGCTTTACATAAACTTCTTCATCTATAAAACCATTCAAAAAGGCACTTTTCACATCC
>JANIHY010000209.1:31989843-32002464 GCA_027479065.1 Erythroxylum brevipes
CATTTCCTAAGCTCTTTGAACCAAAAACTCTTCAAAAATCCAAAACATTGAAAATCACTTACCTTGAATCTTCACCCGACCAAAGGGTTTCTTGGCTCAAATGAAAGCTTGAACCTTCCTCTAGATTTTTCCTTCTTGAATTAACTCCAAACACCCACTTGAACTCCAAGAAAATAGAAAACCCTAACTTTTCTTCTTTTTCTCCCCTCTCTCTCTTTTTTGTGCTTCTCTCTTCTCTTTCTCTCTAACTCACGTTTTTGTCTCTTCTAAATGAAAGACAACTTATTTCTTCCCCCTTTTATACCATTAATGATTGGACAATGTCCATTTTGCCCTTACTTATATGCCTTGCAACTTAAATGGTTTAAGTGGTCTTCCAACTTTGGCCCTCATGCAAACTTATCACCTTAATACAATAATTCAATCAAACCATGCCATATGATCTTGCTCAAATTAACATGATAATTAACTCTCATTAACATGCTAATTAATTCCACAAAAATACCCTATTATGACCTCAAAATTCATTTAAATCATGCTTAACTCCTTCTGAAAATCAACACCTTTTCTAATCATGTAATTGAAGGAATTTGCTTATACTTCCTTCTAGAGAAATGTTCCTCATTGTCTTAATTTTCTAATGACATCAAAATCATTCAATTTGGTTCAGTAATCTGAAAGTTATAGCCTAAACATTTCCAACCTGTTCTTATGCTAAAACAATATGCTATGCTTAAATTCCACCCAAAAATTGACTTTCTTAGAACAAAAGTTATGGCTCAAGAATTATCTCATTCGGATAACTAGAACAAAAGTTATGGCTCAAACACTTTCAGACTGTTACTAAACCAAGAATGTACACTATACCAAACTTCACTCCAGAAATTAAAAGGCTTAAGGACTGAATTGAAATTCAATTCCTTCAGATAACTTGTAGCTCCTTGTCTCTAGTTTAGTTAAAAACAAGAATCAACTCATATGGGACTCTACAGATCAAAATATCATCAAAATGCTAAAGCACGTTCAGTAAAATATCCAACTCATACTCCATTTACCGATCCTCTCACTTTGAGTCAATCAATCTTTTCAACTTTATTTCAAATTCAAGAATTTTCCTTTTCTATACACATGAAGAATCGCCAATAATTCCTCATTTAATAGTTCTAGCTTCCAAGGAAAGTTCGGGGTCCAACATTTCCTTTTATGAAGCTATTATATATATTCACATTTGATGGTATATACTACATGTTATTTTAAGCTTCCTTGAATCTCGAACATGACATGTATGCCCATGGAGGCAGGAGCGATGTCACAATGGTCAGTAAAGGATTAGGGAAATCAGTTGATGTGGAAAATTTTTCAATTCCACAAACTTCTTCTGGTCATTAAAAAATGTATGTCACTCCAATTTCAGTTTATTTAACAGTTTACTAATATGTCAATATCTAAGTTTTATACTGATTGTGTTTTAGGTAAATCATTTCAAAGTGATAGCTCATCCGGAGAACTTGTCTTCCATACTAAATCTGGCAACTCATTCTCTGTATCCTCTATAAGTTTAGTTATAGCAAAAATGTTGTTGTAAAAAGGTGTAAAAAACCCTACACCTAAGGGAAGAATTATGACTTTTCCAATTGGTGCCTTTGGATGTGCAAGGACCTATCTATACATCGAGGACTTGTTCACCTTTACCAACTCTCACGTCAGTTAGAATCCAAAAAAATAATTATATCATTGTCGTTTATCTGTGAAATCAATTGGACTCATCTTTAAAGTTAATTTATTGCTACATCTGTAAGAATTTATCAAACAACTTCTCTACTAGTTAGGAGTCAAGCGGCATACTATTGAGTGTGGACTGTTATTGTTCTTGTACTATGACTGTAAGAATTGTTAACCTTCCATATAACATATAATTATATTGATACAGTTATTAAAATTTTTCAAACTAATTTTTGCACTGTTACTAATTATTAATGATTAATTAATACTACTGTTTAACACTTAAAATTATGTTTTGTGTGTTTTTTCAACAACACGTTGTAAACATTCTAAACAAATCTACAATAAAACATATCTTAACTATGACATATTATAAAATTGTTAGTTTAACAATTTTAGAAAATGTGAACCCTTTGGTGATGATTTTGGCAAATGGTCACCAAATGTGTTGAAAATTACAGGGAAACCTTTAGTGACGTTTTTCAAAAATCATCACTGAATGTAGACCATTTGGTGATGATTTTCAAAAATTGTCACTGAATGTGGACCGTTTGGTGATGATCCAGAAATTGTCAGTAAATGTCGACCTTTTCATGACGATTTTTTAAAATCTTCATTGAATGTCGATCATTTCGTGACAACTTTAAAAATCGTCTAAATGTGGACCATTTGGAGATAATTTTCAAAATTTGTCACCAAATGGTAACTTTTAGCGATAATATGAAAAAAGTAGCAAAAAACACGTAACTAAATGTCTACGAACCTTTGGTGACGATTTCTTAAATTTGTCACCAAATGTCTTTTTAGCGATGATTTTACATAATCGTCACCAATTGTGCCCTTTGGTGACGATTTTAGAAATCATTCACCAAATGTTTACCAAATTATGGTGATCATTTTTTAAAAGCATCACCAAAAATTCATTTACCAATGAGTATCAAAAATCGTCACCCAATGTGGATCATTTTGTGACGATTTTTAACTGGGTGACGATTTTTGGCATTCGTCATTAAATGTTCAATTTTTGGGGACAATTTTTGTAATTCGTCACAAAATGTTCATCCTTTTGTGATGCTTTTGTAATTATTCACTAAAGGGTTAGTTTTAAGGACAATTTTAAAAATCATTGCAATATGGTCACTTATAGCGACGATCTTTGGAACATTGTCAAAAAAAAGTAACTAAATGTCTACTTTGTTGTAATGTTAGAGTTGCTAACCTTAAAATGAAAGAAGTATTAGGTACTAGCTCTTTACGCCATACAATACGATGCCATTCCACTTTACCACTCCTCGATACTTGCCTAAAGGTGTATATTCTAGTAATAATTATCTAGGATCATTAAGTTTGGATGGTAGTTAGGAGTTTGGAATTATAGATCCTTTAGGAATTTAATTGACTAGCCATCCATTATGATGTGTTTACCTTGGCATTTATTAGATAGCTACTCCAACATTGAATAACTGTCTAATATCTAATCAAAGAGCCATAACCTGACCTTTTATCATTCCATAGGTTAGGTTTTAATAATACCCCTTGATTTTAGTAGTTGTGCAAGATAACAAGAATGGGAAAGTTTAGGGGTAATCGACCATTAACTCTAACCTCTAAGAATGTAGTTATAAAGCCACTTAACCCATAAGGTTTCCTTATCCAACAGAATTGACCAGAGTTTCTTTAAAATGAGAGCTCTATTAGAGTTTTTTATAAGGATAATTCCCAGGCCTCCTTCAACTAAAAATACGGCTAAATCCTACCATAAAGGATTCCAAGAGAAAGAGGACAAAAATGAGGATAGGAAGGAGGAAGTACCATATGTCCCATCCTTTCCATATGTTTCAAAGCCCCCATTCTCATATAGGTTGAAGAAGAATCAAATGGTCATGCATTTTGCAAAATTTTTAGAGAAGTTGAAGAAATAAAAAATTAACTAATTCTTTATGGAAGCCATGGAGAACATGCCTAAGTATGCAAAGTTAATTAAAAATATCCTATCAAATGTTGAATGTAAAACACACTTCTAGTCTTACGCTAAAAAATGCAAGTATACAGGTCATACTTGTAGTTGAAAGCAGATCTTGATCCCATGAGGATTGTGTTTAGGCACCACTTAATTCAGGTTATTCTTTGTTTAAGAAATCATTTCAATCGAATTTAAAAAAATAAGTAAAATAAAGACAAACTAAATGTAATAGTGAACGACGCAACATAAACCAAAATCATAAAGTAAGATTTAGAGAAAATCAAGATTAAACATTAGGATTTGTCATTATCCCTATTTTCTCCCATCTGATTTATTTATTTAATTTATGCTTGGCCCAAGATTTCCTAAAATTCTAGCTACCCTCTCTCAAGGTGTAACTAATGTCACTAGTTAAATAAATTAGAATTAACTTTGGGATCTCTTGATGTGCAAAGCCTTTCATAAACATTCAACTATATATGAACCTATCCTATAGGCAGTGTATTGATCTATTGAAATCTCTTCCTAATGAATCAATAATTTGATATTTATAGATCCATTACTCGTCAACCCCTGTTGTATAATTAACACAGATTATCAAGCTCACTCTCTCACTTTATTGCAAAGTTTAAGCATAATAAATAACACAAACATATATTATTAAATCAATAACCAAAGGTTAACAAATAGTTCCACAACAAACCCTAAAAATTGTTTTAGCCAATCATAATATCCATAACATCCCTCATAACCAAATAATCCATGATAAACATACTAGAAGAGAAAGAAATTGAAATAAGACCAGATGGGGTAACTTCTCCTCTTCTTTGCGCAATCTGGAAAATCTGGATGACTGGTCTTTGTCAAATCGGGAATGAAACCTTGAATCCCTCTCTATCTCCAACCTCATAATATATGTTTTAGCTTCAGGAAGCAAGTTCCATGACCCCCTGGCAGCTCTCGGGGTTCTATGTCTTATAAAGTCAACAAAACCTTAAAACAAATACATGAAACATGTGTGTCTCTTTAACTTTTAGTTCCCAAAATCATGGGAATTATACTTGTGCTTCCTACGATTGTGGGTTAACTTAACAGAAACTTTTTCCATAGATTTCTCACGATCATGGAAAACATGTCCTTTTCCATAGTCGTGAGTTTTTATTTTTCAGTAACTCCACTTCTCTTCTCTTCTCTTGATCCCCAACTCAATTACAAAGGTGTCCACCGTCCATTCCTATACCAAAATGATCAATTCCTACCCTAAACCAATATCAAACACAAAATAACAACCATGAAGATCAAACCAAACAAAAACATACAAAACAAGTCCTAAAACATAATAATAGTAACTAGCATGTAAGAAACACATATAAAATTCTTATAAAAACACATACTAATGCATAACGATCATCAAACATATAGACTTAGGAGGATAATCAAACGATCTCCTTAATAGAGATTTGCAGCTCCATAATTGCCAGCCACATGCCCTTAAATTTGAAAGATCTAGGGTATTTTACTATTCCCTATGTTGTTGGTAATTTAGAATTTGCTAAGTATTTATGTGACTTAGGTAAAAGTATTAATCTTATGTCTTTGTCTATTTTCAAGAAATTAGGGCTAAAAGATGTGAAGTCAATATCCATGCTCATTTAGTTGACAAACCAATTAAGAAAGAAATCATTTGGCATAATAGAGGACGTGCTAACTAAAGTGGAAAATTTTATTCTTCCTGTAGATTTTGTAGTGTCAGACTCTGAAGAGGATCAAAACTGTCTATTAATTATTGGTGAACCATTTATAAATATTAAAAGAGCATTGGTGGATGTATATAAAGGATAATTGATTCTTTTGATTGGTGATGAACAGGTTGAATTTAACTTGAGTAAGGTATTGAAGAATCAAAAGGAGGGAAACTCTTACATAAGAATTGATATAGTTGATGAGTTTTTAAAAAAAACAAGAGGAGAACCACAAAGAAGACTCTGATGTTGGGAATGTGGAAAATGATGAAGAGTTAGAGAAGGAGGATGAGTTAGGCAAAAAAGCAAAGTAGGAAATCTTAGTAAGGATAGAAGCACCTATGCCACCCTCTATTAAGAAATCACTTACTCTAGAGTTAAAACCCTTACCCACACACCTTAGATATACCTTTTTAAGTGAAGGTCATACTCTACCCATCATAATTTCAAATAAGCAAGATGGGGAATAAGAAAAGAGAGTAGTAGAGACAATTAGAAAGATGAAGAGAGCTACAGGATTGTAGATTTCAGACATAAGAGGCATAAATAGGTTAAAATGTAGTGATGCATAGGATTAACTTTGATTAAGCTTGTAAGGTTGTGAGGGAGTGACAAAGCATGCTAAACCCCTATATAAAAGGAGTTACCAAGAAGGAATTAGTGAAGCTTTTAAAAATAGGTATTATTTACCATATTTCAAATAAAGAATGAGTGAGTCTAATATAATGTATACCTAAGAAAGGAGGGATGATGGTGATGAAAAGTGAAAAAGGTAAGTTGATCTTTACTTAAATACTCATAAGTTGAAGGGTACGTATTGATTATTTGAAGCTTAACATAATGATTAAGAAGGATCACTTTCCTTTATTGTTCATGGATCATATGAATGAGAGAGTGGCTTGACATACATTATATTTTTTCCTTAATGCATATTTAGGATACAATCAAACCTTTATGAATCCAAAAGATCAAGAGAAGACCACTTTCATATGTCCTTATGGAACATTTGTTTATATACAAATGTTGTTTGGACATGCATGATGTCTATCTTTGTAGGTAAGATTGAGGACATTATAGAATTTTTTGTTAATGATTGTTTAGTCTTTGGAGACTCCTTTGATCATTGTTTGACAAATTTGGATAAAGTTCTTTAAAGATATGAGGAATCATATTTGGTTTTAAATTGGGAGAATTATCACTTCATGGTACACAAGGGTGAAGTTTTAAGACATAAAACAGCATGCAAAGGTATAAAAATGGACACAACCAAAAAGGAGGTCATTGAGAAGCTTCCACCACCAACTAATTTCAAGGCGTACATGCATTTTTGGGACACGCAGGATTCTACTATCAATTTATTAAAGATTTCTTTCTTATTGCTAGACCTTTTGCTGATTTATTAGTTGAAGATATGTCTTTTAATTATGATAATAATTGGTTGATTGCATTTAATAGGTTAAAGAAGGCACTTGTTTTAGCACTTATGTTGACATTATTAAATTGGCCTTTACCATTCAAGGTTATGTGCATATGCTAATGATCAAGCAACAGGATATATATTAGGGCAACGGAAGGACAAAAGGTTGCATGTTATCTACTATACAAACAAGACTTTATGATGAGCTCAATTTAATTACACAACTATTGAAAAAGAGTTGCTAATAGTGGTATTCGTATGTGACAAGTTTCATTCATATCTTTTGGGGCCCGAATTGATCATATATATAGACCATACGGTGTTGAGAAACCACTTCGCCTAGAAAGATGCAAAATCGAGACTTATCTAATAAGCATTGATTATATAAGAATTTAATATAGAGATTAGAGACAAAAAGGGAGAAAAAAATTAGTGGCTCATCACCTATCACGCCTTGAAGAAGGGGAAATGCAACAGGGTAAAGAAATCAATGAGCAATTCCCTAATGAATCCTTAATGATGATAAACTACCTATTTGTTCTATGATATATTGATATAACAAATTATGTTGCAGGTGGTATCCTTTCCTTTAATTTGTCTGATCAACAAAAGAAAAGGTTCTTATATGAGTGCACTCATTATTTATGGGATGAACCAGTATTGTATAAAATTTATGTTGACGGACTAACTAAGAGATGTGTTCTAGGGAGGAGACATTAGAAATAATAACTCATTGTCATAATTCTATTTATGCAAAGCATTATGGAGTGAACAAAATGATAGCTCGAGTATTGGAATGTGAATTCTATTAGTTTTACTTATTTAAGGATGCTCATGAGTACATAATACAATGTGATATATGACAAAAAGTAGGGAGCATTTTAAGGAGAGAGGAGATACCCCTTGCTAGCATCTTATAGGTTGAAGTATTTAATATATGGGAATTGGACTTCATGGGATCTTTTTCATCTTTTATGAGGAACACATACATACTGATGGGGGTAGATTTTATCTTGAGATGGGATAAAGCAATGGCGATTCTAACTAATGATGGTAAAGTGGTGCAAAAATTCATCAAAATAATATTTAATAGATTTGGAATTCCAAGGGCAATCAAAAGTAATGGAGGAGCCCATTTTTGTAATAAAATTTTAAAGCCCTTCTTAAGAGGTATTGAGTCTATCATCTAGTTGATTTTTAATCAAGAGCCAAAGAGAATCTTGGAGAAGCTAGTTAATGGTTTAAGGAAAGATTGGGCATTAAAGCTTAATGATGTTTTATGGGTGTATCAAACTGCCTTTAAGACACCTACTAGTATAAATACCATTTCAACTTATTTATAGAAAAGTTTGTCACTTGCCTGTGGAATTGGAGCAGAGGGCATATTGGGCAGCTAAGGCATTAAATTTTGATTAGAAAATAGTTGGTCAGAAGAGACTGCTATAACTTAATGAAGTAGAAGAGTTAAGATTTGATGCTTATGAGATGCTAAGTTGTATAAGGAAAAAGTAAAAGAAAATAGCATGATTCCTATATTAAGAAGAAGGAATTCGAGATAAAAGATGCAATTTTGCTTTTCCTTTTTTTTAAAAAGGTAATGTAACATTAGAGTGATCCTTTTAAGGTTACCCAAGTGTTTAAGCATGAAGCTTTAGAATTGGAGAATGATAAAAAGGGAACATTCAAGGTTAATAGCCATAGATGCAAACAATATTTAGGAGGAATATACTCACAAAAAAGGGAACTAGTTTCTTTCCTTTTCATTGGTTGAAAAACTAAAATGGAATAGTCAATCTAGTAACCTTAAAACTAGCATATTATTGTTTAGATAGGTTTTTGTAATTTTTTGGCATGTTTATTGCATTTTTTGGTACTTTTAAGTTAGTTTAATTGATGGATGAGCATCAAGTGTGTAAAATTATTTTGGAATGGTTCCAAGAGGGGCATGATCATGCACATGCATAATCATGCAAATTGGAACACAAGACCCTTTATCACAATCACGAATAAATGCATGATTATGGAAGTCTAGCCTCCTAACCCTCTATTACAATCATGCATTTTTACACAATTGTGATAGTGCAGTCACTGACATAAGTTACATGATCAAGCAAGCGTGAATTTTAACCCTCTAAAGAATAGATTATTTATTTTTTCCTCTCTCCCTTCTTCTTCCCCTCAGTTCTTCTCTCTGTAATTGACATCCCCAACCCTTCCTCACTTAATTTTCACTCAATTTTCAGCAACTTTCACACTTTCTTCCATTTTTACATAGTTTAATTCTAGAACTAGTGATTATTTCATTAGAACTCAATTTTCTTGGAAGTTGAGAGTAGACCTTTCTTTTTGCATTTACCTAAAGTTTTTTTGTTGTTCTTAGTGTGTTCTTTTATAGATATTTAAACACACTGAAACAAATCATATAAATGTCTAAACCTAAAAGACGAAGATTATTAGAAGTGTTAAATGTAATTTAGTTGCAAATTTTAGAGCTCCTTCCCTATTTTCTCATAAGAAGAAGGTGAGAAATTCTAAAAACTTTGCTTTAAAATTGTTACTGCACCTCGATATTTTGATTTCCAAATCTTGAAAAGATAAAGTAGAATCTTTAAGTATGAAAATCAATTGGAAAAGTTCATTCGTTGTGATTATGTCATTTATGAAGAATTTACCATATACTTCTATACTACTTTAAGTTATAAGCCAAAAAAGTTAGAAAAATTTTGGTTTAGATTAAAAAGGGTTGTAATTCAAATAGAGGACATGCTAAAGTAAAATGGAGTGATGTTATGGGGGGCTATAATTCAAACAAAGGACATGCTAAAGTAAAATGAAGTGATCATGTCCTACCTTATATTGCTCAGGAGACCACACACACTTTATGTAGACAATGCGTTTACTAGTTGCTCCACTTAAATCTCTAAATTATGGATGTGAGAGGCATGATTTTTTTTGCAATTTGATCAAACTTAGGTTCCATCCTCTTTTGGCACTCATCTTGGCTCATGAACTTGGAATTCACCACATCCATTAACTTTTCCATCGTTGATTCCAATGTACTGAGCTTATCTTGTTAAAATTGTAGTAGGCATTGTGCTCTCAATTGATTTCCTATATTATTAGACTAAGAGAAATTTGGGTTTATCTTCTACCTTGGACTATAACTGTTCATGTAAGTGTATAGTTCATATATTTACAATATAAACAGTACTGTTCTCACGAGGATTATTCTAGACAACTAACAATTTTTGTAACACTTTGTTTAAGGTAAACAATGTAAAAATGTAACTAGAAAATAAATAAACTAGAGAAAATTGATAGTTAAATAATTAAAAAGAAGTAGGAAATTTGTTGATTAATCAATGATGACAACTTAGGAGTTGATTTTATCCTTGCTTTGTTTTCACTTTACCTTCTTAATTTAATAATAATCAGCCTTGGATATCTAATCATTATGATTACCCTCTTTTGAGATCTAACCATGTAACCCAAATTAAAATAGAAAAAAAATAAATTGTGATCTCTCAATCTCTCAAAACTCCTCTTAACTATCCAACTAAATTTGAAGCAATCCTATAGGAAACTAACAAACAATTAACATTTCTCTTCATTTGTCTATTAAGATGGTATTTATAAGTTATCATCTCTCACTATGTAACATGCATATATAACTTCTATTCTCTCCACTTTGATCAAAGATAAAAATAATAATCACTATAAAGTATGTTTCTATTAAATTAATAACATAAAAGTTTAACAAAACAATTCAAGAGTAATTCCTAAAACATATTTAGAAATCCAAAGTCAAAATATATCCTAAAATTTTCATCGTCAATGTTCAATACAAGGAAACAAATGGAAAGTATAGAAGTTTGAATTTTGAATATATTCTTCTTATTATTATTGAGCTAGAAAGTTCTACAACTTTGTTCTTCTAAAATTTTGCCTCCTTGATCTCTTTCTTAGATATTCTAGCCACCTCTCTTTATTTTTTTGGTTTCCTTTATATACTTTTTGATCCCCCTACGGCTCTATTTAGGGTTTCCTCACTTGTTTTATATTCCAAAAATAACCCCAAATCATCACAAATACAAAAATTTCACAACTTAAAATTTTGGCATGTTTTATCATGATTCTGTACAATTTGTACGATCATGCACAATTTGCATGACCATGAAAGAAGGTCTCCAATAGCTTCAGCTTCCATCTTACATAATCATGATAGACCTCTTCCTCCAGCTTCTTCTTCAACTTTTCTTTAAGTTCCCTATCTCAACTCATCATCCAAGCACATTAAACATCCTTAAATTATGCATTAAGATTAAATTCTTTCCCTATTTAATAATAACAAGATAAAACATACAAAAATACTAATAAAGACACAAATCTAGGTCCTAACACACATGATTATTACCTAAGAAAACACCTAATAACACATTCTAAAACCTAAAAAATACACTATAAATCAAACCTATCATATATATACAAATATAAATAGCCAAAAATGGAAGATATATAATATCAAGATAACAACTACAATATTGAGAATATTCAGGATACCAATTGACTACTAAAAAGTAGACTTTTGAATTGTTTTTTTTGGCTACGAGTTGGAAATTGTAGCTAAAGATTAATATTTGGCAACAATTTTGAAATTTATCACCAAAGATTGACCTTTAGTTAAGTAGCCTATTGGCTACGTTTCTTTTAGCGACGATTTGAAAATCGTAGCTAAAGTGCAAACTTTTGGCTACATTTTTAGAATTTTAGTTAAAAATCTCACCTATGGCTATGCTTTTCAAAATCGTAAATTGTAACTAAAATTCGTTTATAATAATGTCAAAAACTTATTGTAAATTTATTTAATATAACTATACAGTATCTCAAACAAATAATGAAAAGAGTATTGTCTCATAAGGATTGTGTTTATTAATTGCAAAATTTAATCTAATAACAAATATGAATAATAAAAAGAAGTAATTAAATAAAAATATTTTTCATATTAAACAAATCTAGGACTTCCTATTTCACAAAGATTAATCCCACTTGACTTGTTTAGTATAATCAATTAACTACTACTCCCTGTGATAACTATGAACTTATGAAATGCATAAAGTTAAGAAATTTATAGTAGTACATACAATTTCATAAATACGTCTATCTTATGAAAATAATATGATATTTCAATTATTACCTTTTAGTCTTATGTTGAATTGTAAGGCATGCAATTCTTGATCTCACAAGCACAAACATTAGTCATAAAATGAAATAGTAAATGTATAATTGGAATAAACATCAATTTAATTCAAATTAGGCAAGTTCAAGTATTCATAATCTAACTACATTATAGTCCTAAAAAATATAGCATCAAAAAATTAAATAATAAATTAAACGTGGGTTAAGTCATGATTTAGGAGAGAAAAACAATGAATTGAAGTGTAAGATCAAATAATTAAATAATAAATCAAACATGCATTAAATCACACTTTTAGCTACGTTTTTCAAAATCATAGCCTAGAAATTGTACTTAAAAGTTACACTTTTGGCTACTTTTTCTAAAATCATAGACAAAAGTGTAATTTTTTTGAAATCGTAGCTAAATGTTGCACTTTTGGCTACATTTTTCAAAATCCTAGCTAAAATTCACAAATCCTTCAATTACAATTAAAAACATTTGATGCTTATTCTTTTAGCTATGAATATCTTTTCATAGCCAAATGCTTTTAGCTATGAAATTATTTTTATAGCTAATTTAGAAACCCAAACATAAGCAAAAA
>JANIHY010000209.1:32018829-32029967 GCA_027479065.1 Erythroxylum brevipes
ATGCCGAGATATAATTAAATATCCCGAACCCATCCTAATTACCAAAATACCCTTCCTATAGGAGAGGGGATGTTACATTTCCTGCCATGTAGATCGTGTTAACAAGAGAAGTCATGGCACATAGGTCGGTCAGTTGGGATCTTTTGGGGATGACCTAGTTAGGCATATTGTACTAAATTTCTTTTGGAGTTTTGTACTGACAATGAAAATCAGACAGATGTGTAGTGACTGTTTTGATGATATAAAAAATGAGAAAGTTTATGGTTTCAAAACATTAGTGATTTTTAGTATTAATTCTTTATGTTTGTTTCCATGTGAGGTACAGTAGTGATTGTTCGTAGTTCACCCTTATCGTAAAGTATGTATCGGAATGACCTACGGGCATCTCGATGTATACCCTATGGTAAAGGGGTGCTACAACATGTGGCCCACAACTTGGTGGGCTAGGATGGGTAGGGGCTCAGCCGGACTATGGGCTAATCGAGTGGGCTGGGCTAAACCTGGCCCCTCATATATATATTTTTAAGAAAAAGTAAAAAATGACGTCGTTTTTAAAGGAATAGTCAGGCCATGACCCATTCAAATCGGGCCAAAATCAGGGTAGGCTGGTTTTGCTATCCCCAAATAGGACGTTGGAGTAATAAATGTCTTATATGTGCTAACAAATTGTAGTGAATTACTTATGTGCTTAACAATTTGTATATCTTATGTTCCTCCTACATAATTGTCCATAAGAAGATGACTAGAGATATAAAGAAGTTCTCAAGGAAATTTTTATGGATAGGTGAGGCTTATTTGAAACCTAATGCTAAAGTTTGTTGGAAGGAAATTTATTTTCCAAAAAATTAAGGAGAGTCAAGGATTTACACTCGAAGACCCACTAAGTCTCTCAAGGAGAAGGCTACAAAGGGGTGAAGATCATACTTAATGTCTTGCTCATTGAAAGTCTTTAGTAGTTAGAATGTCAACTAGCTTAGTCACTCTCTTTATTTTAATAGTGGGTGTAATTCTGCTTGCGATTGTATTATCTTCTTGAGTTGTCATGGGAGGCTATCCTTTTAATGCAGGATAGCTCTTGTCTCTGTTTTAAGTTGTTATCGGCTGTTAAATAACTTCATGGACATTTCCTATAAGATAAAAATTTTTGGACACTCAAACCCAATAAAGACTCCAAATGAATAATGACGCACCTAATGAAATTGCAAAATGAGTTACAATCTTCCATCATGGTTAGGATTGGGAATGGAGATAAAATCTAGTTATGGTTTGATAATTTTAATGAGTTAAGTCCTCTCGTCCTTCCTAATTATCAAAACCCTAAGATTACTTTACCATGAAAATACTAGAGTTGAAGTGCTTATTAATGGAAATGTTTAGTGTTGTAATAATAGAAGCGTTGATCTCTTCTTGAGAAGCTTTCCTTCTTATCAACCTAATTCCCACAAGGAGTACATGTTTTTTTGATTAGGACATTCCTATGAAATATTCACCAATAGCTTTTGTAAGGACTTGTTCATGCTTTATGCTCTTAGAATCACCTTTTTATTGAAAATTCTCTTAGAATCACCTTGTTCAGATTGATATGGTGTAAATTTCTTTCCCCCAAGATCTTCTTTATCGTATTGTTAGCAGTGAGACGTAGACTAAGTGCTTTGAATAGACTAAAAGGTTCTTTCTCTTAGAACCTATTTACAGGTTTTATTTAAAGAATTTAGAGACTATCAATCATCTTTTCTTTGATTGCTCATACAAAATATGATATCTAGAAGAACATAGAACGTCTTTGCAACCATTTTTGTTATGAAATCAGTAAGAAAGAATTACTTAGTGAGCTTTTGTACCTCATGAACTTAGTATGGATGATTTTAACCTCTTCAAGATTGCATGTAGTTGTACAATTTATGCAATCTGGTTAGAGGAAAATGTGAGGTTAATAAAGAACCAACAACATAGTCAAGATAAGAGAAATGACAATGATAAGAAGTGAAGGCCTTAAGTTCTCTCCAAGAGTTGCTAGCAAATGGAACCTGTAAAGAAAGGAGTCTTGTTCTTGTTGATAGCTACTTAAGACATTAAATATAGCTTCTTTTATCCAATTCCCAGCTGTCTAATTAGCTATCCAATTGTTCAAGCTTTATATACACTTTTAAGCTTTTGTTATTGAGTTATAAATAAGCTATATTATTTGTATGATGTTTGAACTTTTGTCCCAGTCAATTGAAATATAATATTCTTTTTATTTCCAAACAAAAGAATTTCTTTCATACTTACCATTACCATAAGTTAATCATTTAGTTTATATGATCATCATAGATACAGTTGGGCTTGGGCCATATATATTGTAAAAGGACAAGTCCTTATATTTGGTGGTAAGAAGAGGAAAAAGGTAAGACAATTTAACTTTGACTTTAGCTTAGTTGACCATGTGACTGAATAGAATAGATCCCTTTAGGTGCTATCACAAACCCCTAAACAATGTTAAGGTCTCTAATTAAGATCAAAGAGATATGCTCAATTAGCGACACATTGACTGAGTGATTGTCGGGTGAAAAATATGATTTGAAAGAAATTGTCACGTATATTTTCTATAATTTTAGTATAAATGATCTTTATATGAAGAAATATAACTTGATAATTTGGATGAAAAAATCAATTTAACAAATGTAGAAAGAAATTTAGTAAAAATCATTTATACATTAAAGAAGCAAGAAAACACAAATATACTTACACTATGACTTATATATAGGTTGGACTTAGTTATAACTAACTAAAATTTAGTCTAAAACTTTTTAAAGGTCTAATTGATTTTATTTTTAAATTTAAAATTTTAAAATAATTCATTATTATGCAAGTTTAATCACATTTAACTTTAGAATTAAAATGTGGAGTTTAGCTATGCACTAACTTTAACACATTGGACATGGAATATCATTATAAGATATTACAATTTTCAAGGTTTAACTTAATGGTTTGGTAAATCTATTTTTCACATAAATTCAATGAATTCCGAAACTTTAATAAATTAATCTTAATAGCATTCTAATTTCTACCATTAAAAAATAAAAGGCCAAGATTACAAGATAAACTCAGAGGTCGGAGCTGGACGTGAGAACAGATCAACCGAAGTTGGGCGTTGATGGTGAATGAAGATCCATCCTTCATCAGATATTTGAATAATACTTATTATTGAATTCAATTAAATTAAGCCAAAAAATCTGGCGCTTCCATCTTCACCATATGGCGGGAAAACAAATGATCAAACGACGCCGTTGGGCACGTAAGTTCTTATAGATGCGCTCCCTGTCCTTCTCGCGCTCTCTCGTCGGCTTGGTCTACCTCGAATCGCCATCGCCAACGACTGTTGTTCTCTTATTCTGAGCTTCAAGAGAACAGAATACGGCGTCGTTGAGGTATTTCTTTGCCTATATTTCCCTTGTTCTCCGCATTCTCATTCTCGTAACTAATTGCCTTGATTGCTAGAATTTCATTCCAAATTTGGATAAGTTATGGGGTGTGTTTTGTGAACAATTACGTCTTTTGGAAGAAAAATATTTTCTTTCTTGTGTAGAAGTCTCTTCAATAATACAGAATTCTCTCCCATAATTTATGCCATGTTTGTATCACTTGATATAAAGGATTAATATTTTCTCTGGATTCCAATTTGTCCAAGAAGAGCTTGTATGAACCATATTTTTACATCACAATTTGGCATTTTAAGTAGTTTGTTCTAAGATGGTTTAGGACAGATTATAACATATGAAGGATTAGGACTACTCTGAAAATGTCAATGACGTCTATTTACTTTTGTGTGATTATGCCTTTGTTTTGGTTATCCCTCTCAGTTTCAATCTGTAAGTGAAGCCAAAGAATAAGATACAGTGACCATGGCATCAGGAAATGGATCAGTGAGCATGATGGATGATTATGAGACCCTGATTTCTACAACTGATGTCGAGCTCCTCAAAAGGGCCTGGCGAAATGAGAAGGCAGCTCCTGAGATTCTCCAATATGAAACAGCTTTGATTCAAAGGATCAAGGAACAGATTCAATTGGCGGTATTTCTCAATTCAAATACCCTGTTTATTTCCTAAAAAGGTTTCTGATTCAGAGACAAATCAGAGGAACTAAACTCAGTGGGACCAAGTCACCGTCACTAGCCAAATAAATAGTGTTGGATTTTCTCTGTTGGTCCTTTCCAAAGATAAATAAAACGAAGGATCCTCAATTGTTGTCTTTTCTATTTTCTCTAGAGATGTTAACTATTACGTTTTCAATAATTATCTAGTATTTTCCATCGTTCCCATTTCCCTACAATTGCATGGGTATCTAACACCTGTGATCTCTTGTCATTATTTTTCAGGAGCAAAATGTAGAGATATTTGAGTCAAATGGCATAGGTTCCCTCACTGTTTCGCTGTACCAGATGGACCTGGATAGGAGTCAATTTTTGTTGAGGTCTTATCTTCGAATTCGTCTTCAAAAGGTTGACGCTTCTGATACTTGTGCCTTCAGGATATTGTTTATTCCTGCACAATTCAGTTATGTTTCAAACAGGAGAGATTGACAGAAAAATTCTGAAGTGTGCTTCTTAGGCAAGTAGAAGGTCGTATTGCTAAGAAATGATGGTTAGGAAAAGAACTAAAAGCTTCATAGAACACATTACTAAATATATTTTACAACATGTGATGTGTTAGAGTAGATAATTCTTGATGATTAATATTGATAGATATTTGAATTGCAGATTGAGAAGTACCTTTTCCATATATTGAAGACAGATGACCAGTTAAATCGACTTTCTAGGCAGGAGCAGGTGTTTGCTAGAAGGTCAAGAATTTATTACTCTGTTTCATGTAGCAAGGTGCGATTGGACTTATTCTCAGAGGAACTTTTAAGTTGACAGTTTATCTATAGGTGCACGGATGATCTGGGGAGTCATCTAGACGAGACTGTACTGTCAAGATTGCCTGATAATTATCAGTCTGTACTCAAACAGTCTGTAACAAGTGAAGAAGATGACATGGGTAAGTAAAATTCTTATATCAGTACATAGTTTTCAATTAATTTGCATTGTTCATTGTTCCCTATATGTAAGAGGAAATGGTTTCAGTTGTTTAATCTGTCTAGTGTTGCTTTCTTGAGTTTGCTCTGGTGAGATGTTAATCAAGAGGATGTCAATTTAATGGACTTGTGAGCATTAGTCATGGATGGCCTTGTGGTCCCTCTCGGTAACCTGAATGTAAATAGTCTCCTGACATACCGAAGAATTTTGCTATTGACCCTTGCATTTTGAGAATGACCTATCAATCACCTTTTGTTATGGCGGATCATTAAGAATCGCATTGAAGATGTATTTGTAATCATTAATTAATCTACTTTTGGATGATATTCAGTTCCAGCACCACGATTGGACACATTTGTGGTCTGCAAAGCTAGACAATACCTTTCTGGCCTAGACTTCGAGCCAGAATACAGGTATTCTTGTGATTAGCATCTATCAGGAATTCAATAGTTTGCTCTCATAGAACTTAACAATTCACTATAATCTTAGTGCACCAAGACTCAGAGTTCTGACTAGCTTAAAATATCAACTTTTTGCAGCACGGAAATAGCAGAGTTGGAGAGCGATTTACTTACCTTTGCATGTTACAAGTTCATTAAGAAGCCTTTTGAGAAGGGTATGATAGGTTAAGTTATAAACTTAAGCTCCTACTCTAAACTACGTAGTTTTGAAACAACCTTACCTTTCCTTACCAAATTTGCTCCTCTCCTCCACATGCACGAAAATCCACTATGTATTCCTCTTGTTTTTGTTTTAAAAGAGACTTGAAAGGACCCAATTATCCTTCCTTCCTTGCCTTAGTCTTAAAAACCAATAGTGAAATACCTAAATTGCCCCTAAGCTATTTTATTCCTTTCAACTTCTAACAACAATCCAATTCTAATTTCAACTAATCCCACTTTCAATTTCCATCCTTCTAATCACTATAAACCTTAATTTATTCCAACTAAAAAGAAAATTCAAATTAATCCTCAAAAATAATTTAACACATACCTAATGCGAACCGGGGCCCAACAGAACTAATTTAATAACACAATTTGATATATTATAAATAAAATAAAATAAATATTGATATTAATATTAATATCTAATTGTATGATACAAATAAAATTAAAAACATAACGATGAAATCAAATATATTTCTATTTTCAACGTTTTAATTAAAAAAATTTCAACCAACAAGTATTTATTTTCAACTTTTCATTTCAAATCTCAACTAGAAATGTTTTTATTTTTTTAAAACAAAAGAATATAAATAATAAAAAACAAAAATAAAAAAATCACAGCAAAAGATAAAGTAAAATTAAACGATTCCTTAAATATATTGCAAATGATGTGAAACTTCATGCACTATTTTGGTCATTAAGAACGGCCGTAGTGCTTGAAATATAAGCACCTGCAAGTGTTAATTATTTTTGGTAAGAAAATGTAGAGAGCCATTGAATTTGGGAACCTCTTAGCTGTTATATTTATTGTGGATTAAAATATCTTTATATGTCATATATATTATTTATTAATAAATAAAATAATTTTTATTATAATAATCATAAAATAACTAAATTAATGGTCATATAATTATTCCCTTATATATTATCATACTCATTACAACTTTTGTACACTTTGGTCAGCATAAACTTATAGATCAGTTGGCTTATGTTTATGTTTATGTTTATGTTTTTTTTTGTTTTTAAATTTAATTTTGAATATATTTTGGTTCTGCCGGATTTTGGCATAACGGAACGTTGCCATTTGGATCCATGAGCTGGCCATTTTCTAGGATGACTTCGACGTGAAGGTACCTGCAAAACAAAGGAAGGCACGTCGGGGGTTGTGTCCCGATTAGCCCCTCCGACGCTCAAGTCAGTCTTTGGTGAAGGTGGGATTGCTGTAAAAGCTGAGAGAACTAGGTTATGATCGTGCGTACCTTTGTTAGGATGAAATTATACCTTATATATGGACGGACGCCAGGGTTAGGTCTTTACGTGTACATGAGAGTCTCTTACATGCGGACGGGCTGAGAAGAGCATGGATCGGGCTTGGGCCTGTCATAGCCATTAGGTACGAGACTTGTTCTATGAAGAATGGACCGATCGGTCCATGGGTTGTCTTGACTGGGTCCGGGCCCTGCACGGCCGACACGACCATAAGCCCCCCTTACTCCTCGAGTCTGAGCGAAGAGAAGGGTCGGAGATGTATGTCAGGATTTGGTAGCTCATCTGTGATATAGCTCGTAAGGTGGTCGATCGGTCGGGCATTAACGTTGTAGGTCGGGTAGGAGACAGCTCGTACTTGATCCGATCGATCGGATATTGAGATGTAGTCCGTTTGTAGTCTTATAGCTCGTCAATAAGATAGCTCGGGGTAGGCCTGATTGGTCGAATATTGACGGGCAGTACGTGACTGCTCGCATTGGGATTGGTCGGCTAATTGTCTCTAGTCGGTCGGCATTGGCGTACTTTGCACGATAGTCCGCACCTAAGTAGGTCAGGAGGTCATCATTAGCGAGCGCGTGGTGATACTTGGAACATTTATTGTTTGACGGCGCGTTCCCTTTGATAGCTTTTCAGAATCTGAAACGTATCGTCCTTGTAACCGTTGTACAGCTGTCCCAGTTGTCCTTTCAACCGTCGCGCCGCTCCGATTTTTGAACAACCCTAATTTCCTCGGATCATGCCGCGTGTCCAAGCATAGCTCGAATTTTCTCCACGCGTCGTACTTCGATTGGATGGCTCGTCCGGGTGTTCCCTTATAAATGCTCAGGATCAGCGAATTGTTTGGCTTTCTTCACGCTTGTTTCGTTTGTTCTTGCTCCCAGTTCCTAGAAATTTCATTCAATCGTTGTTCAATTTCCCTTTCTTCGTTCACTCGCCCCACCTGGTTGACCCCTCATGGTTGAATCGTTTATCATGCTTATCGGTTTTGGTTCGATTTTTAACCTGTTTTTGTTGTTTGTGCAGCCATGGTCAAAGTTCGTGATTTCCCCTCAAAGTCTGCCGAAGGCAAGCGCCGGGTGGCCGGGCCTCCAGAGGCCAGAGGACAGGAGGATAGGGAGATGACCAGTTCAATTGTCGTTCGGCCCACTGCTTCCGAGCAGCGAAGCGTTCCTCTTGCCGTATTCGAGCCTTCTGCAGTGCCTGCTATGGTCATCCCGCCTAGTGGGAGTCTGGTGGTGATTGAGGAGGAGGAGAGTGGACGACCTCTTAAGAGGAGAAGGGCAGTTCAAGTAGCTGACCAATCTCCTCGTCCTCTAGACCAGAGCAAAGGGAAGGAGAAGGTGGGAGATCATGCTGCCCCGTCAGCCAAAGGTAAAGGGAAAAAGCAAACGGGGAGTGCTGACAAGTGGGAGCCGGCGATTAGTCTTGATAAGACTGCCTCGGTTGCTAATGTCGAAGTGGCTCTTCATATCGCTGAGAGGGTCATTCCTCCTCGGGACAAGGAGCGTTTTGACGCGTTAAATGTTGAGGAGCTGACGGGCCATGCCATCCGCAACTCCATAAGGGAAGTGGCTTTCGCTTTGTCCATGCGTCAGCGTATCGAGCTGCTAGATCAGGAGGTCCATTCCCTCCTGGAACAAGTGGACGGTTTAAAGACCGAGCTCTCAGAGGCTAGAGAAGAAGGAGACTTCTCCCGGGCTCAACTCTCTTCCTTGGAGGAGGAGAAGAAATTCTGGGAGGAGGAGCGTGGCGTCCTGAGAGCTCAGCTCGCTTCGGGAGAGAAGGAGAGGAGCGCCTTGAAGGCTCGGCTCACCGTGGAGGAGGTTGAGAGGGTAAGGATGATGGCGACGAGGGACAAGATGTCAGAGGAATGTGTGGTGTTGCAAGAGAGGCTAGAGTCGGAGAAAGAGCTTAAAGCAAAATATCTCGAGGACTGTCATGCGGTGATGAGCCGCCAGGCGAGGACCGAAGATGCGCTGAGGAGGGAGCGAGCCTCCATAAGAAAACAAAGGGTCGAGGCGAACAGGCGATGGCAGAGGCAATTCTTGCAGGAGGAGTGCTTGGAATACTCTTGTGACTTAGCCCTCATGATCCTGAAGAATTGCTATGACTTTTGCTACCCTAAGGGGTCGGACAGTCCTTCGTTTGAGGGATTTGCCGAGCCGATGCTTCCTACCGCTATTGGCCTCTCTCTGGAGAGGTAAGGGAGAGAGCCCTGCAGGATCGGGGGCCAGTTCCGGACAAGGAGTTGGACCTTAGCTCGGCTGGGGAGGACGAGCTTCCTTGTGAGGATATTTCTGCGGCCGTTCCTTCGGATCCTGCTCCCGTTTCGACTTTTCCGCCCGCGTCCGAGGCTTCCCCTGGGCATCCGCCCTCTTCTCCTTCTGTTGATTTTTGAAGCTCACCTGGTCGGCCTTGTGGCCAGGACCTTCATTTGTAATGGAAGAAAGTGTGTTTTTCGCTACCTCTTTTGCTTTTAAGGTTAAACTGTTTCTTTAAGTAGTAAACTGTGCGCGAGTGTATTCGTTGTGCATCGAACGAGTGACTTTGGTCGAGCGATTATACGGTCGGACGATCCTGGGCTTTATCTTAGGATCCTTGGTCGAGCGTTAGTCGGTGTCGATCGATGGTTCCAAGGATCTTGCCTTGGCAATCTAGTCGATTTGTACTCGAGGCCGAGCTATGGTCCCAAGGATCTTGTCTTGGCGACCGATCGACTGTGGTCGATCTATGGCGAGGCCGAGAAATGGCGAGTGAGGGTCCCAAGAATCTTGTCTTGGCGACCTGACCGACCGTAGTCGATCTATAGAGATGGCGAACGATGGCGAGCGAGGGTCCCAAGGATCTTGTCTTGGCGACCTGATCGACCGTAGTCGATCTATGGCGATGGAGAGCAATGGCGAGCGAGGGTCCCAAGGATCTTGTCTTGGCGACCCGTCCAACCGTAGTCGATCTATGAAGATGGCGAGCGATGGCGAGCGAGGGTCCCAAGGATCTTGTCTTGACGACCCGACCAACCGTAGTCGATCTATAGAGATGGCGAGTGATGGCGAGTAAGGGTCCCAAGGATCTTGTCTTGGCGACCCGTCCAACCGTAGTCGGTCTATGGAGATGGCGAGCGATGGCGAGCGAGGGTCCCAAGGATCTTGTCTTGGCGACCTGACCGACCGTAGTCGATCTATGGCGATGGCGAGTGAGGGTCCCAAGGATTTTGTCTTGACGACCCGACCGACCATAGTCAGTCTATGGAGATGCCGAGCGATGGCTGGTTGGATTTTTTACTCTTTGCCACATATGACGGAGCTTTTCATTGCCAAGAAATCTGAAAATCCCTTTATTGATGATAATGAGGGCGTGAGCCGTTAAAAAACCTGTCTGGCAAGGACAGGAAAAAAGGTACCCACAAGTTTGGTATAAGAACGATATTGAATAGACATTAATCAAAATAAAACTTATCTACTGGTAGAACGCTTTTAGGTTTCGAGAGTTCCATGGCCTTGGTAGAATTTTCCCATTTGCATCGCACAAAACGTAAGAGCCATGCCCAACTTGCTTGACGACCTGATAGGGTCCTTCCCATGCTTGTTCGAGCTTTCCAGGATGTTTCCTAGCCGCCTCAGCTTTTCGTAAGACGTATCCTCCGACCTTCACATCGCTCGGCTTTACTCTTCTGTTGTAGAACCTTGTTGCCTTCTGCCTGACGGCTTCCGAACGAGCGACAGCCCTATCCCTGCCTTCACTGAGAAGCACCAGCTCAACTCGACGGGCTTCGTTGTTCCGCTCTTTTTCATAGCTCGACACCCTCTGATTATGCAATACCACTTCTACGGGAACTAAAGCTTCCGCCCCAAAGGTCATCCTGAACGGTGTTTCCCCTGTGGCTCCGTTTGGTGTGGTTCTGTATGCCCATAATACCTCATCAATCTCTTCCACCCACGTTTTTCGTCCGTCAAGGCGCTTCTTAAGAGCACTCATTATCTTTTTGTTTGTGTTTTCTGCAAGACCGTTGCTTTGGGGGTAAGCTACAGAAGTCAACTGTAACCTTATTTTTAGTCGGTCGCAGAAATTTCTGAACTTTTCGTTATCGAACTGTCGACCGTTGTCTGCTACCAGCACCATAGGCATTCCGAAGCGAGTCAGTATAT
>JANIHY010000209.1:32079359-32094622 GCA_027479065.1 Erythroxylum brevipes
CATTTATGCATGTAATGCAGTGTTCAGTAATTCAGTGTATGGCTATAAAAGCCCAGTATTGCATTTCTCAGTGTCATATATCAGTCCCATTCAGTACAGTAAAAGCATGCAATTCAATCTATTACATTTCAGTAATCATGTAAATCACATTGGTAAGTAATTCACATAGAGCATTTAGACATTCAGGAATTTGAGAAACCAACTAGGTTACTCACTCGTAACTTCCGAGCTACTGTCTGGAAGTCCCAGCAATGTCCGTGGAACGATGATCCAACAGCGCCTCTATAACAGTTAAATACAGTCCCATTACTAGATGCTCAATTAAACAGTTCAAAAATTCATACGTCTCAGTGAAATTATGTACAGTGCATGTTCACGATTCTCCGGTGCTAAACCCAGTTCTGACCTCTTATGTCCAATTCTAACTCTTCATTCATTCGGACCAGTCCTGATTTGATTCAATCCTAAATTCAGTAAATTTTTCTCAATTCATATTCCCTATAGCAATTCCCTATTCATCGGGTCGAAACCTCTATTGAAAGTCCCAAATAAACTCCAATTGTCTCAATTCGATACTTAGGTCACAATATGAATCATTATTGACCTTAACCTCTATAAATCAATACCATTATAATTAAATTCCAATTCCCATAATTATCCTCAATTGTAGACCTCTTTCCCTAGTTCATAACAAATCTGGAATTACCTCAATCGGAGGTCTACACCATAAATTATGCTCAATAAACTAAAATCAATCCAATCAGAATTTACTCTTCGCCGCGACCTACATCCCTCGCCGCGGCATACAAAAGGTCGCTCGCCGCGGCGTGTATTCTTTTTGCGGCTCGCCGCGACGTCTCACGTCGCCTCGTCGCATTGCAAAAATCATCCGCTCGCCGCGGCGTCAACCCTAGCGCGATTTCTCGTCGCAGCGCGCTCTTTTCAAACGCCGCGATGTGCGGCCAAACTTCGTCTTCCCCGAATGTTTTTTTCGGCCATTAATACTCTTAAAACCTCCATTAAACACTCCCATCTACCCATATCAACCATAATAAATGTCATAAATGCAATAAAAGTCATTAATAACAACATTTAAACCATAAACACTTACCAATCGAAGATCAAGCTCCACAAATCTCTCAAAATCACCGTAAACCCTAAAATCTTTCAGAAATCACGATTAATCACTCACCAAGCTCCTCAACCTTCATCGATCACAATAAATCAATTAGCCTAGCACAATGAAAGGGAAATCACAAGAAATGATCGAAGAATCATCACCGATGGAAGGAATCGAAGGACATCGTGGGAGGAGAGGAGAAGAAGAAACAATTTTGCCTTAGGGAATTTCCCAAATTCAATCTTAACTACTTATATACATAGGTCTCCAAATCAGTCTGAATTTCAGTCTCTAAATTTCAATGGCTCAGTATTTTTATTCCCAGAATCACCAATCTAGATTTTCCATGCAATTTGCCGATCAATATCGGGACCGGAATCAAGTTCATCAGTCTCTAAATCAATTTCTCGGTCCGAACCTGGAACTCTACAATTACCAGAAAAATTCCTATAATTCCATAAAATACACAACACATGAATCTATACTTCAATTTCCATTCTTTCAGTGCCATACTGTCCATTGGTCTATCACTCTAAAATATTCGGTCCGGGCATTTTCGCCCGAATTCCCGAAAACTTCCTATAAGCCACTATCAATTACCAGTCACTCTTAAACTATTTTAAATCAGTCATTCGAGCTCAATTACTCCTAATTTCTCAATCAGTCACAATCCAGTCAATTCCAGTTCACAATCCAATCAATTCCAGTTCACAATCCAGTCAATTCAGTATGTTCCAGTTTACAATCAAATATCGGAAAATCATGAATGCATGTACCAATGAATAAATAAATGCATATGCAATAAGCCTGTTCCTCTATGATCAGAGGCCAGTAGCATGCTCAATCAGTGAATGCAGTGAAACCTATCAGTCTGACTCAATATTACCAGAATACCCTTGCTAGCAGTAACGGGATGTTACAGTTCTAGAATTGCAAAGGTTTGCAATTTAGATTTTAAGTTAATGTGTGAGGGCAACAGATTGTGATTGAAACTAGAACACATTTGAATTAATCCATTCTAAAAAATGGAATAGATTAGAGCACAAGAGATTGAATAACTTGATATTCGTTCGTTACAATTTAAAGCTTCAAGAAAGGTATGTTATTATCATTATTAATTTTGATGTATTTTATTATATTTTTTGAATAATTAAATTTTATTGTTTACTAGAAGTCTTAATAACACAAGTAGTTCAACAGATCAAATTTATAATGATAATATCGATCTTTTGTCTGATTAGATTTTTGAGGAACTAGATTTGATAGATGTGAATAACTTGGAAGATTACGTTAGTTAGGAAGGCACTGACATGTCATTTGATACATTGAATTTAAATGATGATGATGATGAGGTTTCTCTCAATGATGAGAATTTTGTACTAAATGATAACTGGGATCAGTATAGTTATAGCCAGGGACGGATCCAAAAAAATTTTTGAGTGGGGGAAAAATTTTAATGGGAGCAATTTTTTTTTATATATATAAGATCAAAACTTAAAATAATAATTTTTCTATGTGAAATTTTAGCTCCGTCCCTAGTTATAGCAGGTATTCTCCTGTAGACAATTGAATAAAGTTCTAGATTTTTGTTTTTTCTCTTCTTTTAATTTTACTTATATTTGATATGTATATATATATTAAATTCTATACATGTAATGTAATTGCAAATATTTTTGTTATAAGTTTTACTTTTACTTAGTTGGTTCCTTATCACGAACTCTTGTCGTAAGTTGTAATAGTTTGAGAGTTGAGAATATTTATTATTATTTTTATTAGATGTTTTGATATAATTATTATTTATTATATGATGAAATTGTAATAGTTTAAATACTTTATATTGTTCTTAATTTTATATTTTATGATGATAATTTTTTTTAATATTAATTATAGTTATTATTTATATATGAAATATCTGAAAATTATTGTTATTTTATATTAATTGTGATTATTATTTATTATTATTATTATTTTTGAACACATGTTCAAAATATATAATACAATTATACAATATGATAATAGACTATTTTACAAATTTTAAAAAAATTAAGAACTATTTCATAAATTTAAAATTTTACCTAAAAATGTAGTTAGTATTGATTGATATCAGTACAGTACCATGTTAAAACCTAATCTAGTACTAGATCTATTATGATATTCTTAACATTATTTAAGACTAAAGGGTTATACAGAGAAAAAAAGAAGGAAAAAAAGAGGAAGAGGTCCAAGTTGACTTGGAGAAAAAAAAAGTAGGGTCCATAGAGTGACGACATGGCAGATTGTCGAGAAATCCAAGAGATGTGATCATCAGTGCCAATTTTATTGTTCCAATTTTGTTACAATTAATCTCATCTACATATTTATATGTACCAGTTTTGTTGTTTTAACCTTGTTGCAATTCATCTCATCTATATATTTATGTAAATCTTATATAAATATGTACTATATAAATATATAGATGAGATAAATTATAACAGAGTTGAAATAACAAAACTGACACGGTAATTTCATTTAAAAATCCAGTCTTCTTAGGACATTCAAACACTTGAATAACAGTTCTGTGTAGTTTACGTAGACAGTGATGTCATGTACGTGGGACTAGTATTTCACTTTTCATTGAAGAAACGATACAGTTGTGATGTGGTCGTGTCCTAATTGTGATGAGTTAAGATGATTGCCATACGAGTACCAAGTTTTTGCTTTTATTTCTCTAATTAAAAACGCATTGTGAATAAGAATAAGCTCAACACCTCTTAATTGTAAATTAGAGTATCATCATGTTATGAGTTAAATAAAATGATATATGTATAATGTGTTGCTATTCTTTGGCTGAGGCAAAGGTATCCATATAGTTTACGTGTGAGGTATTAGTTTCACTTTCCATGAGAACGTTTGATTTTCTTGAATTTTCAATGGAGGAAGAATGATTAGGTAGAATTTATTTTCTTGGTGTATAGCTTGACGTGAAAAGAGACGAACATGATTAATTTGATCGGAAGTCGCAGTAGAGTGACAATGCAGGCAAGTTGTACGAATTGATGGCATGGGTTTTTGTACAACTATTCAAAGCATTGCCATCGAGTGAGAATTTCTAGTCTTTCATTAGCTTAGTCGAGAGTTGTAAACGCTAGCGGATTTGATCTAATGAGGCCTCTTAATTCTCTATACTGGTATGAACATTTTACTTGTAACAATTAACGGATGTATACATGCAAATTCAGTTAAACACTAAAGAATAAAAAACAAATTATGTGATGCAATTTATCATAAGGTAAACTAGATCAAATGTGCTCTAATTAATTTGAAATGCAATATATTTATATATGTTACATTTTAATTGGACATATAAAATCTTAATTATAGTGGGATTTAAAAATTGTGGATTGATGAAATTAAAAGGATGAGATTTTGTATGCTTGAATTTAAGTGAGACTCTAATTGCGTGAGAAATTTGTGCATATCTGGTATCCACGACAAAAGACTCACCAACTTGAGTATGATGCATTTGAGATGACGTCCGTGTGTGACTTAGAGTTAACGTGAATTAATTGTTCAGTGGGTCAAGTGCTTGTGGGTATCTGCGACAATCTAAGATGATGTGATAAATAGCTGAACATATACATTAGTGTTGTGCATGGGTCAAGTGCTAGTGCGTATCCCACGTGTGTCTAGCAATTAAAGGTGTAGTGGGTGTTGCATTAGTCAAAGTGAAGATGGCCTGTGTGTGGAGTGAGTGGATGTATTTATCAATGGCATAGGTGGCTTTGGTATGGGTTTTACACAGAATTTTGAAAATCAGATAGGACCGACCAATTCGACTGGTGACCGGTAAGTAAGCTATTCGATCCCGATGACCCCTAAAAACTAATTCTCAATTGAACCAGTTCGAACCAGTAAGAACCGATCAATTGACCGGTTAGACCGGTATTGGTCAAACCGGTTAACCACCGGTTCAGTGAATATAAATACAATTTTATACCCTCATTCGATCATTCCTATTTCCTCCGTTCGTCATCTTCATTTCCACTCAGTCCCTTGCTTATTCTTTTTTCCAAGTCTTTGTTAAGCTTTCCCCTTTTTCTCTTTTCCAAGTCTTTGTTAAGCTTTTCCCTTTTTTTCTCTTCAGCTCTTTCCTGCTTATTTCCTCTTGAGAATTTATCCCAGCCTTTTTCTCTTTTCCAAGTCTTTGTTAAGCTTTTGCCCTTCGTCTCTTTCATCATAAATTTTCAGCCATGCTTTTGATGCATCTATTTCCCTTCATCTCTTATATTTGTGTCTCTCTTTCACGGGAATAAAACCCATCCCTTCATGACGTTTCTTGTGGCATCTATCATCGTTTTTCTTCTTTTTTCTGTTGTGGATTAAAGGCGCAATAGAGACGATAGGGTAATCTCTCTTCTAAAATTTGGTTTATTATTAATAGTTGATTGTTTGGAGATGATTGTAATTTGGTGATACGGATTTAGCTAATTTGTGAACTTTGTATGCTCAACAATGGGAATATGAAAGAATGCATGTATATTGTTTGATGAAATGCCCCACCCTTTTAATGCGTGTATAGTGTGCGTTTAAAGAAAATGTTTGGGTCACATCTGAAGGTGAGGAGGGTTTCTTCAAGAAGGTGGATGCAGAAATTTCCAACAAGGTGGATTACATCAAAGGACTTTTGGTAGAGAAAAGTGAAAATGACAGCATCCCACAGCTTGAAAGGCTCTACACCCGCATAATAAAAGGTTTTTTTGTAACCAAGGAAAAAGGACCGAAAGATGATCCAATGCATTCAATTTTGAAGTTTTTAGTAGACTTTGCCGAGGACAAGGAGAATTTCTAAACTAGATAACCCCTTCTTTCTTGAAATGAATAGGAAGAAAATAGAAAAAAAATTCCACCAAAAAGAAAAATTCTTAAAGTTAGTTAGTTGATGTAAAGTCGGGATTTTGTTTTCAATGCAACAAAACCGTGAAATCAGAGGATCGAATCCTGGCCAAAGTGGACAATACTAATTTGAGTGGTTGCGGTTCAACATACAAGATACTGTACCCAACCACACCACCATTATTTCAAAAATCTCTAAACTTGTGAAGAGCCAACAAAAGTTGTCTTTTGTTGGTTACCAGATTTTCTTATTTTTTATTAACGTTGGAAGGAGAAAATATTAGAGGAGTTATAGGCAGGCTTGGGTGATACTGTAGGAGAGGGTGCGTATGGATAACTCGATACGTAGTGGTGAATAAGAAGAAGCTGTAAAATTCAACTAAAAAAAGAAAAAGGACAGAGGAATATGAAATTACACTTAGCTTACTAGGCAGAGAAAGACATGGAGTACAATTTCTCTATTCTGATTTTCAATAAACTGCTTCAATAATTCACTTCGCAAGATATCCAACTGTGGTATAGAAAGAAAATCATGAGAGTTTCCCATCCTCCTAATAACACAACACTATCTCTGTTTCCCCAAAAATGTAATGTTCAAAGAGTGCTAGTGTTGGCTTCATCATCGCACAGGATTGGAGAAGAAAATTACGACAAAATATACAAAAAAGCCAGCCAGAAGAATCCCACCATACATGTACGTTTGTGAGGAGTGCACAGGATATTTGTACTCAATGTTGCAGCATCTCATTTTCTCTCTCTCTGAAGCCAAAACGTGATCTACATATCTGGAGTTGTATATTTCAAAATTAAGCATGTTCAATATCTAACGATTCCAAAGTTTAGACAAACAAATTGCCAAGTCAGAGATAATTTCAGACGAGTATATCACTTACTGTTGTGTGAACATAGAGCTTTGAAGTATTTCTGAGCTGTTTAAATGCGCATCCTGTAGTCGGTGATCATACAGTAAAGAAGATAGATCAACAAGCTGTTCTTCAAGGTTCTGTCATTCAATCCAACAGAAAGACACCCGTTATAACCTTTGAAATGGTAGCACAGTTACACGGTGATATTCAAACATGTGTGACTTACGTCTAGGTACTTCTCCAGCCGTTCAACCAATTCATGTGGAAAAGGTTCAGGCAAGTTGGTAGTTTTCTTGTAGAACTTCTCTAGCCATAGTTTAGCAGCGGTCTTGTTCTTCTTCCCTTTCACAGGTTCACCAAGAGGAGTTTTCAAATAATCTGAAGCAAAAGCTTGTACAGCCTACGCCATAGACAGATAAATTAAGCATATATCATTACACAACTTGTGATGATTTTCATATGTATGATAGAAGAATACCAAATTACCTCTGATGTATCACGAATTCTATGAAGTGCGGCATCAACTCTTGCATATATTGTGTTCCTCTGCCATAACATAAACAAATGATAGCAAACAATTCAAGTAATAGCTATACTTCCAATATGTAGAGAGCATAACTGTACGTCATTGTTCGACAAGGTAATGCTGAACATTTTCTATGATTGGGATATGATAACCAACAAGTCACCTATGACGTGCAGGAAGAGTTGTGATAAAGAAAATTGGCTTACCAAGGCAACATCATGTAGCAATTTACTGATTTTCGAGGTGTTAGAGAATGGTCCAAATGGATGACAACCCCCTGCCCATAACCAATTTATGATTGGTCTTTCATGTACGTGAGATGCTTTCTCATATGGTGCACTCAATCCACCTATTGTGGAAGCAAGCCCCGCCAAGATGTGCTGCTGGGCTGCATAAGGAAGAGCATGTCTTCTTTCTGTTTCCGAAACATAACTGTCCCAACAAGGAATTTTGCAAAGTGATAGTTGGTACAGTACAGAATAAAAGATGATGAAATTTCAATATGGATACAGAAAAGAGATTCAGGGTCTCAGAACAGTCATGGCATCATAGATCATGTTAGATGAGCCACACGTAGTTTGGAATATAACAGGGAGACATCCTTTGCCACCATAGAAGTTAAAACTAATATGCTACTTACCTCAGAGGTATCTTTGCACTTTGATGTTCAAGTACAATGACTACATCACTGCTTGTCCAAACAAGACTTTCGTCTTCCATCATAAGTTGTGGATCAACATCAGCCAATGATAGCACAAAGCTATAACAAAGATCAGTGATCAAAGCTCAATGTTTCAAGATCATAAAGTAATCATATCACTTGCCATAGCTATCCTACAGGCTTTCTAAATAATAACAGGTATCATAAATTTAATGATTCAACAGCTAAAATGGTGCATCTGCGGTGCTAAACATGCAGTTTCCAAGTCTGATTGCCCTTCTAGCTCTAGAGAAGTAACTTATGCATGTATACAGATGCGAGCGTCTTTGTGTGTGGCATGTAGAGGTTTAATATACACACACGTCACATAAGTTTGTACGTTTCTTGCCACAAATGATGAATAATGCAAAGGTCTTTGGAATATGATTTTAAAACCAGTCTATTCTGTTGGTAGAAAAAACAAAAACTTGTCAAATAAAATCATACAGTAGTCTTTAGATTGTGGTTGAAATACCAAAAACCACAGGATGTTAAGCTTGTGCAGTAAATATGATAAGGTTAGGTCTGCGCTCACACTGGAACAACTCTTGTCCCATAAGTCCGGAACAAATTCCCTTCTTTTCTTTGAGTTTTCTTTTTCTTATTCTTCTTCTGCTTCCCATGGATTGATTGATAGCTAGCCCATATAGGTTTATGCTTGAGAATAGAATCACTTGGAACATCAGGCTCGTCCATCCAGTCCTGGACAGAAGAAATTAAATTTTGTCAAATACAGAATGCAGAATCACAGCCAGAAAAAACCGATTCACTTCAATATGAAATAGTATACAGATTCTATCTAAATCGATATTCTGCAAAGAATAGTTTGAGAGACATAATACTTATAGAAAATGTCCACATTTAAGACCCCTAATTATCCCTTGGTATTAATTATAATGGTACCTGGCGGAGGAAAAACTTATTTGAAAGAGATGGATCAGCAAGCTCAACTAAACCAGCAGCAAGCACATCGGCAGAACGCTCCATCTCCTATAATATGCAAATTAAAGCAAAATGATTCAGGGCTATGGGGCAGAAAAATCACACAAAAATATTCCAACCACTAATTATCCTCATAAGGGAACTTATATAAGTGGAAGGAAATCATAGAAAACCAGCAGGTTGCCAAAGTTTCATGGCCAAATAGAAGTTAGAGTTCATAAAATGCAGTGATAAAGTCTACAAGAAACACAAATGCACACATTAGTCAAGGTGATCCGTGCAATGCATTTGGGGCATGAAGTAAATTACTTATTGCTCGCTTAGAGGCACATGCCAAAGGAAAAAAAAAGTACCTCCATATAGTCAAAAGAGCTAATCGCAACCATATTTTCACCAACAAATACTCAAAATCACATCATCAATAGCAGCTCAAAGACTAAACAAAAAACGAATCCATAAAATAATCTAATTTTTACCTCTTTCAGTATAGCACCATCCAAATATGTCTTGGTATGAACATGGAAACGCCCATCATTTTTAGTTTCCTGCAGGGAATGGCCACGCATTGCCTTTGAAACAGCAATTGACAACTTCTCATGATGATGCAATGCATGTGACCCCCCAACAATTACAACTTCTTGCCCATCATGAACCATCTTCTTGACCTGAAAAAGGAAACATATGCAGCATTCCACTTTAATACATTTGACTATATCACAAATATCAGGTCATTTGCTTACATACGACCTTTGGTTCTCTCCTAACAGCATCGATCATTTATTTACATAATAAACTTTCAGGTCAAGATAGCAACTATTTTACCAGTTACATAAACCTATAAAGGTTCCCTTCAAATACTTTCTTGCAATAGAAGCACTCACAAATTTTGTGAATTAAAGAAAATGGCACAAATGATGATCTATCTGCTTACATATTCATCACTTTGAAGCTTTGGTAAAATCGTGCTCAGTAAAATATTTCTTGGCAGCATAATAATTTAGGACAAGTATATGTTGGGTCCAGTTAACTACTTTAGTTTTGCATCCAGTGTTTCATTAGCTTCATATTCTAGATGAGAAAAGAAATGAGGTGACATATAAGTAATTCAAAGAAAAAAGTATGAGAGTGCTGAAGGAACTCCCTGAAGAAGACTTGCCTCTGATTCAATTTCTTCTATGTTTATGCTGTAGTTGTGACCCTTCTCCAGAATATTATAGCGATTGTGGTTTTGAAGTACAATGATTGGTATAAGGATCCTTGTAGTCAAATCAACAATCTCAAACCTGCATCAACGATTTAATTTAACAGATTTTGCAAAAGGTACAAAATATAAAAGTTAAATCCTAGGGGCAAGGTTCCTCAACCAAGATACTAGAAAACCAAGCTACTGGCTAGTTTCATGGATGGAGTACTGATAGTGATTTTGTGAGAAACTATAAATAATAATAATAAAAGAAAAAAGTGAAAGCATGCAAGAAGATATCATCCATAAGAAATAGTTTATTTTTATCAATTATTACCTTACATCTGGAGCTATTAGATGCTCAACTGTGGTTGATATCAAAGAGGCAAGTTGTCCGACAAAAATATCATGTGTGGAATGATCAATAAAGGAGCCTATGCCTCCTGGAAAAATCATAGTTCGCAACCGTGGCAACGTCCTAGGACTGATACTTCCCTCTTCAGTTTCAATCTTTCCATATGTGCAAGGTCCTGCAGAGAGGTCGATCACAACGAATCTGAATTGTATGAAGACAATGTTAGACCCACAAAGAGCATGTGTTTCAATTAATTATAATGTCCACAATACCATACATGCATTCAACAAATCAAGTTTAAAACACAGTTAAGAACATCAATTGAAAATTTCATATACATGAGAATTTTAAACAATAGGCACAACTTGAGTTGGTACCTGTCTGAGCTCAGCCAAACTTGAGTTGCTCCTCCTCCATTGTATCTGTATCGATAAATGTAGTCTCCCTCTTGCTTCTTCATATCTTCTTCACTCAAATGGCTGATTCTACCATACATTAAACTGTCAAGGTTAACTTCCTTATTTCGAGGATCCATCCTCACCTGTATAAAAGGAGAGAAAACCAAGCCCACCAATTTTCATTTTGGTTAAAACAGAAGTTAAAGCGACAGAAGAAAGAAAGAAACAACACCGAGTGATACTTCTACAAGATCAAATGAAGGTTGTGATTACTTGGAGAAGCAAACACACCTTATCAAAATTGACAACAAATATTGCATTAGGTACAGGCCTATCATTCTCGGCAGCAGAGTACCCTGTACCATCCATGTCAAACACAAAGGAATATAATTTACGAAATATTGGCTCCACAACTGTTGCCTCCACCTCAAACAACGGGACTTCCCTCCCAAATTCACTCTACAAAATTGTGCACAAAATTCAAACAACAAAACAAAACTATAATACAACAGATAACTCCATAATGCAAAACTAGCTCCTAAATGGCTAGACCACCTAATGCAGCTCACCTCCCTTGTGGTTCCGGCGGGAACCATAGCCTCTTTCAGTGCCTTCTCAAGTTCAATCAGTTCCGGCTGCCCTGCCTGTTGCAATAACGAGAGGACACAGGCCATAAATCAACAAACCAACACAATTACACTTTTTAAAGTAATCATTATATGACAAAGATAACTACTCTAAACTACTCTTGCTTAGCCACAAAAAATGATCAATTACAGATGATTATTGAGCAAATCCTTACAGGGAACGAATTGAAGACGACATGATGTTCAATGTCCAACGGCTCGCCAGTTTCCAGACACGCCGGTCTGTGAGTTGAGAAGCTTGTTCTCATAAACTCTTCCAATTTGTGCGCATCCAAAGAGTACCTGTAACCGCCGTCGCCGTTAAATCCAACAAGCACCACATTCACCTCCAACGGAACTTGAAACGGAACCTGCGATCCACACAAATTTCATTCAGAAAGTACTGATGGCGTGCGTGAAAGCTAAGACTATTGGCAGCTTAGAAAGTGTAAGAGACATCAAATTAACACAAAAAACGAATGAAGTAATCGGAGAGTTACGATACAGTACCTCGGCGCGAGTGTGGAGCATGCGGCGGACATCGGATCGGACGCTGTCTCTGACGTCTTGAAAAGCTCCGTGATGCCACTGAGGGTGGCCGGGGTCTCTGCGGAAGGCTTGAGACGCTGACTCGGATAGAGTTGCGAGTAGACTCAGAGTCAAAATCAAAACACCATAACTCAATAACCGTGAAACCGAATGCAAGACCATTGTCAATAACTATAACACAGTTTTAGAGAACAGTACGAATTTCCATTTCTATGCGTAGTCGCGATGGAAAAGAGACGAAGCTGAAGGACTGCACGGGACTGGACACGGAATTGAAATTCCTTTAATACCCTCTCGGTTCCCTGATAATAACCTCTCACTTTCGAGTTTGGACAAACGATACCTACCGACGTAGGTGGTGATATATTTATTTTAAAACACTTGAACATAAATATTTGAATAATAATTGTAAAATAACACATTATTAATTACAAGAATATCACTCATATTTTTATTTAAATAAAATATATTTTGTATTTTTATAATGTTGTAAAATAATAATATTAAGAGTTCACGAATGATTAAAAAACTCAACCGATTCAACCTATTCAATTATAAAAATTTTAAACATTTTTTAAAAGTTCTGAAGGATTTAGTTTCGCAAAAATTCTAGTTGAGTCGTAGTTGTTTCTAATACAAACGAAAATAAAAAAAATAAATACAAAATAAACAAATTAACACTTAAGATTTGATAACGCAGTTCAACACTTCTTGCCAACGTCTGCGGAGTCGTCGTCCAGCTTAATCATTTTCACCTGACGATAATAATTTTATATAAGACTTTACTGAGTCGACTCACTCAACCCTTGACACTAGCTCTCATCCTCACATCCCGCGAAAGTAAATCATTCCCAATAATACGATCACCTCGTGCTAACCTTAACAAAAGATTTTCACAACAATATTTAATAATAAAAATGAGAATTGAACAACTTAAGTGATCAAACCAATAAAGACATAAACATAGAGAAACACTTGAGATAAAAAACACTCATTTAAATATGTAGTTTCATTAGCTGAAAGTGTGGAAAGTAATAGAACAATATATGTCGTGAACTATTGAGAAGAATCACAATCAGGCTATACACAGTAACATCAAAATAACATCAATCGAACAAATGTTTCATTATTGAAATGTCACCAAAAATACAGCTACAACACCATACCTATACTGGACGTTTTTCTCATAAAAACAATATCTTGACAGTTCAAATCATCAATCAAACTAGCAACCCCAAATCAACAAAAATGCAACCACGAAAACCTTAACAAAACAACAAATGTTTCATCATTAAAACTGTTAGTGCCTTTATTTTCTATTTTTTTGTGTGTCAATTTTTTTTGTTTTTGAGGTTTGAAGTTATAATTAATAGAAATTAATCTTATTTTATGTCAAGGTGTATTTTGGAACCAAATAGAAAGAATTGCAAATATTATGGGCCAAAAAATAGCTAAACCAAGCGTTGAACCTAACTAGACATAGCTTCGTGCAGTGATACCTAGGTGAGCAGATTAGCGTAAAACGCAGTACATCAAGAGATAGCGTCAAGTTTTTAATTAAAGAAGCGTGAATAAGAAGAAATAAAAGGGTAGCGTGAAATGGCAGCACAGATGAAGAAAATGCAAGGCAACAAAACACACAGTTCAAAAGAAAGGAACGCAGACGTAACAAAAGTGTAGGGTTATTAAAGGAGTGTGAATAGTAAATTAGACCCAAGGTTTAATTGTCCCACCAAAGCTATAGTAATGAAGAGAGGAGAATAGAGGACTTGCGGTAAAAAAAAGAGGAGTGGCGACTCAAGAAATGAAAAAAGGAGAAGAACAACGCCCAACAAAAGAAGAGAAAATTCAAGCAACAAGAACGCCAATGACAATCCCCAAATAGTTAGGAAAAATTGTGATGTTGGACTCTTATTTCTTAGTTCATGGAATCCTAGTTATTGAATTCTAAATGTTATGAGACTTTCGTTCTTTATTTGAATCGATTTTTTAGTCAAGTGTTAATTATTTTTCTGGGTTATTATTTGATCGTTTAATTTTACAGTTAGGTGCACAACTAGTTTGTGTTTTTATTCAATCAATTGTTAGATTAAACAAGTTGATGTTCAATTCTTTTAATCAAAAGTAGCGACTAAGATTTTTTTCTACTACATTAGGGACATGATTTTAGGAAAAATAGCTGTCTACGTTAAATAAACATCATATGTATGTTGTCTAGTTCGTCGATTTTTTTATTTGTAAAATTATTAATTAATTAAATATGAGATCATATCCAAATTATTGATTAATAAGAGCTAATTCAAATACATGTTTCAATTAACTAAATATAAAAGAAAATAAGTAACGAAATTTACCACGACGAATACTTAACCAATAAATTGATTATTTTTAGTGTCAATAATCAACACAAGTTCAACAATGAAGGAGGCTGGAAACCAAGATTTATTCCTATTGATTGTTAAATTCTTACTGTTTTGCTACTAGTTATTTTTCAATTTCGTATTACAATTAAGTTCTATTTAATTCACAATTTAAAACTCCTTTTTATTGCATAATTACTAACATCTGAATTCCACGTGGAAACGATCTTTACTTTCCACTACTATATTAATTTGTGCTAAAGAAGGTTGGTTTCTTTTTATATTTAGTTGCAGGTGACAGCATTCACCAGAAATAGTAAACTAATGGAGCTGCAACTCCCACGACAACTGTTGTAGTTTTTCACATAAACAACATTGCAAAGACAACCTAGAAAATCATGCAAACACCAAAGAAAAGTCAACTGCCAAAATTCACACATTGAACTTCAAATAAGCTCTCAATTAGTTGTTCAAAAAGCAACAAAGAACACAGCACAAAGTCACACGCAATCAACAATCTTTTAGCCCCCCAAAATCACATTATCCTTGATAGCAAATTCAGCAACACATAAGGATAATCTCCCTACAAAATCAATTGTAAAATATGATCTAAGATAGAACAAAAATCCTAGCTACCAAGTTAGCATATGTTGGATCCGGGTGGAGGACCCACCAACTTCAGATCCAGTTACCGGGTGGAGGACCCACCAACTTCAGTACCCCATTAATCAGTATTGTCCGCTTTGGTTGCGATTCGACCTCGCAA
>JANIHY010000209.1:32105492-32118720 GCA_027479065.1 Erythroxylum brevipes
TCCCTTTCTTTTCTTTTCCTCTTTTCCTTTAACTCTTTAAACCTACAAGAAGAGCAAAGACTCAAATGCCCTCCTTTACTTAGCCTTAAACATCCTAACTCAAGTGCCTTGCCCATTTTGCCCTCAAACATTTTACTCTATCATAACCATTATTCCCTACTAAACTCAAATAAATCCAAATTTTCCATGAGTATTTTGAATAAAATCAAACTATGCCATAAATCATAAATCAAATTAATTCATACTTAATAACATCAAGAAAACAAAAATTTGGGGCGCAATATTCACTATCTCCAGAGTCCATCATTTGTTCATATTTAACAATTTTCTAGTTAACATGGAGGGTTTTCAAGAAGCAACAGCAAAGGCTAAGGCTATAAAACGGGAGCTCAAGATTCTTAATTATAAGAGAGGTTTGAATCTTTCTAAGGAGATTGAAATAACTTGGATAAACTCTCATCTATTCAAAAATCATTAGCAGAGAGTCCTTTAGATGGTGCTCTAGCTATATCAGAGAAGGAAGCTTATAAAAATTACTTGGAAGTGGCGGATAACCAATGTTCATTGTTGAAGTAGAGAGCTGGAATTAATTGGATAAAGATGGAGATATATGTACTAAGTTCTTTTTCAATTCTATGTTAGCTCGAAAGGATGTCAATAGAATCATCTCTATTAAAACAGAAGCTGGAGTGGAAGTTTCAGACAAGATGACTTAGCTAAGGAATCCATGAATTTCTACAACAATCTACTAGGCTCAGAAGCACCCCCCATTTGAGTTGGTTATGATCTTTTTAGTTTGTAACAACTAAAATTCTTGATCATGAAGTCTCTTAGTTAACAAGACCTATTACAGATTAGGAAATTGAGAAGGTTATTTTTAACATGAATGGATTTAAAGCTCCAGGTCTAGATGGCTTGAATGGATTTTTCCATCAAAAAATTTGGAATAGTTTGGGGGTATAGTCAAAGAGGCAATTCATGAGTTCTTCCTAAAGGGGGTTTTGCTAAAAGAAATAAACAAGACTTTTCTTTATCTGGTCCCTAAAAATTCTAGCTCGAAAACTTGGAGTGACTATAGACCTATTTTGTATACAAATTTCCTGTACAACATTTTGGCTAATAGGCTGAAGAAGGTTCTAAAATTTCTCATCAGTAAGAATTAAGAAGCTTTTATGACTAGCAAAGATATAGGGGACAATATTCTTATCATGCAGAAGCTTTTAAAATGGTATAATTGTAGGAGAAGCTCCCATAATTGCACTATAAAGTTGATTTACATAAAGCTTTCGATAGTATAAATTAGGGATTTCTGCTAAAAACTATGGAGACAATGAACTTTCCCTTAAGGTTCATCAAATGGATCTAAGAATGCATTTCTACTGCTTCCTATGAGATATTGATTAATGGGAGCCCCACGGAGGTGTTTAAAGGAAAAAAAGTCTCAAGCAAGGAATCCTCTATCACCCTACCTATTCCTAATTTGTATGGAGGTTCTCACTTAGTTATTGAAACACAACACTTCAATTGATCCTAACTTTAGATTTCACTCCAAATGTAAGAAAGTTTCTTAAACTAGTTTATGTTTTGCAGATGGCCTTATTCTCCTAAGCAAGGCAAACGTTCATTCAATCTCTCTTCTTATGAAAACTCTCAATTTATTTAAGGAGATGTCGATTCTATGTGTCAATCAACACAAGAGCTATATCATACTCTCCAAAAGTGCTTCTCACCTCTCAAATGCCTTATTTCTAGCTACGGGTATGGAAACTAAAGTTCCTCCTCTCCTCTACTTGGGGATTCCTATTTCATCAAGGAGGCTTAGATTTTGTGAATGTATTTCTTTAATAGAAAAGATCCAAAAAAGATTGACATGGACCAATAGAGCACTATCTTATGGAGGGAAACTTCAGCTACTAAAGTCGATTATTTTATCTATGAATACTTATTGGTGTTCATACCTTTTTCTCTCTAAAGGGCTGATTAAAATAGTAGAAAAACTGATGAAGCAATTTCTATGGGGGAAAACGAATGGAGACAAAAGAATAGACAAAGTAAGTTAGAAGACAATATGTCAACCGAAGGATGAAAGTGGACTAGGACTGGAGTCAATTCCTAATAAAAATCGATTTCTTATGTCCAAGAGGATTTGGATAATTCTAAGTGATAAACAATCTATGTGGACTAAATGGATTCATTCTTATTTATTAAAATGAAGGACTCTTTGGGCTCTAAAACCAAAGTCAGCTACACCTAATTTTTTAACCAACTTCTTAGAATGAGGGAGGAGATGTATCAGCACATTACTTGCCGAATATGGGTAGCAGAAAGACTTTCTTAATGGTGTGACAATTGGACAGGGAATGGACCTTTAACACAAAACTAGATGGTAAGTTTCCTATTAAATCAGTTCCCTAAGGATACTAAGCTTCAAGAAATAATTAGGAATGGGAATTGGTCCCTTTATTTAAAAGAGATTAGACTTTTTCACATTCCTTATTTTAGAAGTCATGGGGAGGGAGACACATACCTATGGAAGGGTATTCCTGTTTCTATGATTACTGCTAAAGAAGTCAAAAGGATGAGGGAGAGGTCTGAAAATCGAGTAGGGTGGGATGCATTGATATGGAATAAGGCCCTTAGACCTAATGTTAGTTTTCTGCTCTGGCTAGCAATGTGGGACAAACTGAGTACCTTAGATAGGTTGAAATTCCTAACCTCCTCTAAGCTATGTATCTTATGTAATCTAAGGATGAAACTAGAGATCACATCTTCTTTGAATGTGTCTTCTCTAGAGAAATTTGGACAAAAATTTCTACTCTATGTGCCCCTGATCTTATCAATGGTAGACTCATAGATATCATACAGGTATTACCTAATTTGCATATCTCTAAATATGATAGGGCTATTATATTACTCTCGGTGGCTACAAGTTTTCAAATAATTTGAAATGAGAGGAATAGTAGAAGGTTTAAATACAAATCTACTTTGATAATTTATCTTATAGAACTCAATGCTGCCAACATAAGGGAGCAAATGATCATCAATCAGTTAAACATACACTATAACAGGAGAAGAGCCCTTATATAGAGATTATAGCACTAACCCTATCAGATCTTTCCTAAGTAGTAGTTACTTAGTTCACAATGCAGAAATGAAATCCAACCACAGTTCACAATAGTTCCCATGTTTATATAAGCAGATTATTCTTCACAATATCTGGGCAACTAATGAGGTTGTTCAGTATTGGACTCACCTGGAATTACTTCTCCTTTTCTAGATAAACATTGCTTGAAGATCCACGCTAATCATCTATATCCTTGTGATCAACAGATGAATGTTTAATCAGTAGAGTTTTCGAGAAAAAAAGAAAGGAACCTCTAAATATCTTTTAACTGTGTACCTTTTTTGTGGATAATCTCCCGCTCTGGCTAGAATCCAAAGTCTCCATAGTCCTTTAAGAAAATCAAAACCCTGAGGAGTTGAACTCAAATTAGCTAAACCCTAAATGACTATAGAGTTCGGTTAAAGAATGGATTCGAGAAAAGATATAAAGTATGGAATTCACAATTGACCTGAAAACTTTTACTTGAGTCGGGATCTCCCTCACTGGTTTGTCTCTGAAGAGCTAAGCCTTCCGAGAGTCTTCTCCCTCCTCCGAAAATAAAGCAAGATCTTAGCGAAACAAAAAATGCCCTAATCACTAAAGGTGTCTGAGGTGGAGTCTGCTACATGAGATGAGTACTTACTTGAGTGAAGAACCAAGTAAGAGATGATCTATGGAGCCACTGCAAGCATCGCCATCATAGTGTCGTCTCTCATCCTCCCAAATCGAGTAAGAGTCGAAGATTCGAAAAAGGCAAATATCATTATACCCTAAATGTTAAACGATTTGCCTTTATTTTATTGAACATTTCCCTTTTTTTTTCTATTTTAGATGTACTCAGTGAACCAAGTGGGTCTATCCCACGTGGGAGAGACCTCTCTTGATGTAATATTTTCTATTATTTAATGAATTTTTTAATTTTTCAAAAAAACTTTTCTACTAAATCTTCCACATCACATTGCATGTCTTGTAAACTTCACAAATTTTTAGCAATGTTCATGCATTTTCAGCGAGATAAAGCTAGTCAAATTGTCACCCCAATTGCTCTATATAATCAAAGGAAGCTATATTACATGAATAAGTTGACAACCTATCCTTTAGGTTCAAAACAATCTATTTTATGAAGCAATTTGGATAGAAAGTGTGGGTTCTTGCATTATACCTCTGGATATAAGATTCACTATAAGAAAAATATCATTTAGCGATAAAAATTACCAACGAAACTCCTTAGGATTCCGTTGGGAAGACATAATGGCGACGGAATTAACCGATGAACAAAGGTGATGTAAAAATGAGCGTAGTTAATAATTTTCGACGAATAATAGAATGTCCATTAGTAAATTTACTAATGGATGTTTTATGTAACTGTTGGTGAATATACCAATGGTTGTTTGTTTAGTGAACCATTGGTAAATTTACCAATGGTCAAGATTTTTCCTTCGGCATATTTACAAACGATATTGGTTATTCCGTCGGTAACTTTATTACGACATTATCGACGGTTATGATTGTTCCATTGATGAGTATACTGATGGTTTTTATGTGGTAAATCATATTAGTAAAGTTGTGAAGGGTTGTCAATATTATCGACGGTTTTGTTGTGTTTCGTCGGTAAATATAATGGATTTTACCGATGTACATGTGTTTTTTGTCGATAAATATTTTTAATTTTTTTTTTAAATCTCGACATTAAATTTTATTTCATGATCTTATGTTTAATGCATAATTTCAACAGTTATAAATTATTTATGCATAATATTTTGATTTGTTTATACATTTAATTTGTTTAAACAGAAAGTTGATTCATGATATAAAATTAAAATTATCTTAATTGATAATAAAAACATTAATTGTACATAATAAGTAATTGTAATTCAAATGAAATGACTATAAGTGGTGATCACGGATGCTTTGATTGCTGTGATGAGGTGCTACCCCTCCCCTTCAACTCATCCATCTCATTATGGAGCTGAGCTATGTACTACATCGATTGTTGCAACTGAGTTGTTAATATTTGCACTGTGCTCCGAAGCTTATTAACTTCATTGTTTATTGATCGTCTACTAGTTGTTGTTGTACTGGACCTGGAGGATTGCGAATAACATGTGTTTGCAAATGAACCTAAATTGAAGATCCTTCCACGATGGTTCCTACTACCCACTGAACCAAGATATGTTTGACTGTCATCAACAACTTCAGAGTGCTGAGGCTGTTGTTGAATTCTTTCTTGTATTTGGTCATATTAGGAGGCAATGTTTATATTAGTAAGTGATAATTATTAAGAATTAATATTAAAGCATAAATTTCATACACATTAAGCTCTCTACATCGGGTGTTGACGAATGTCACACCGTTATGCTTCTTAGTGTGAGTGTGCAAAAAGAGCTGATGGGGAGTAAGCCTCATGCCTATAGACTTTTCCTGCATAAGAATAAAATGTTATAAATCAATTAGAATTTATAAAAATTTCAGTATAATTTTCTCTATTTTTATGATATTTACCCCCTGTTGAATAAAGAAATTTAATATCCCTATTGAACAAAAAATTTTCAACATTATCATTCTTCATAATACACATATTTTCATTCTAAAATTTACACATCAATTTAAATTGATATACAACAAAGTGAAAAATTAGAATATAAATATAAAGTGTAAATACTTACAAGTCTCTCTATATGCTCGTGGTGAGTAACAGATCCTCCTGTATGTACAGGAAGACTCTCTCTCCTTGGTCCTTCACGTATGTTGGTAGAATTATGCTCTAAAATGGACATTGCCTCAGATAATATCCAATACTCCTGCCAACGACTCCATATTTGTTCAAAAATATAAGGCAATCATATACTAGTCTTGTGTATCGCACCAACAAAGTCTGGATAACATATACGTGCTTGTCTCTCCCATACTTTATTAATGACCACATGAAATTCATAATCCCAAAAAAATTCTTTTTGAAATAAAAGGAAAAAATTCGATAAATTCTTATAATGGAATAATATTTATCTAATTAATGTATACAAGTCAATTAGAAAAGAATATAATATTTTTATTATACCTCAAACTCTTGATAGTAAAATTCCTTTATAGCCTGCAATATATTATTTCATACATAACCTTCAAGATCAAATTTCTCCTTAAATTTTGGATATCATGTTTTTTGAGCACGGTCTAGACGGAATTAACCTAATATAAAAATAAATAATTTTATACAATTTTTAAAATTTAAACCTATACCTTAATTACAAACATATAGTGTTTTATGTATTTTCACTTACAGATTATTGACAATTGTGATGTAAGTTCTTCCATCAGGTCCCTCAACTTCAAGTTAGTGGCCACCTCCTTCATCTGCATCGTTTACCCCTGATATATCTGTCGTTATAGGGGTAGTGGATGATATAGGGGTGGTGGATGGTGTAGCGACAAGTACGAAAGGTGATGTCTCATCTACAAGTGTAATAGCTAGAGGGGGAGGAGCTGATTCGAAGGTACTTACTATCACCTAGATAGTAAGTACCTTCGAATCGTTGTCTGAACCTGGGTCACATTATATCATGTTTTCTCTTTGGTAGCATATTTCAACATGAAATTCATATTTGATTGAATTTTCTAGAAATATAAGAATTTGAATTCAATATTTTACACAATATATTGAAAAGGAAATAATTGATTTGTTGAATATAATATTTAATTACAAACACAAATTAATCACTGTCAGCACTTAATTATAAATTAAAATCATCTTCTTTTTTCTGAAAAATGAGAATCAAACTCAAGCTCCTCTTCAGATCTCTGGCCCTCGTCATCCTCTCCAGATGAAATTTCAACATATTTGTTAGATGGATCGTTCAAAGGTTCATTATCGTCATATATGATAGATGCATTTATCTCATAAACATCTTCTTGAAATGCTTCACTTTCAATTCACTGTGCTTCTTTTCCATGTGATTCAAAAACACCTTTAGGTTTAACTTTGCAAATGGTCAACCAATCTAACTTATCTTGTCATAAGTTGGGAAAAATACACCTGAATCACTTGCATTGCTAACACGAAAGGTTTAAATTGTCTCAATCTTCTTTGATTGTTGATTTCAATTAGATTGTATCGACTATGCACTTTTGTACAAACATTTGGAGTCGAATCAAACTAGTTACACTTAAATATCACACTTCGCTTTATTGGCAATGCAAGGTACTCAATTTCAAGTATCTCAATAATTTCACCATAGTAATCCATTAATGCCCCCTGTATGCAAACTCCACTATTTATTATTTTCATGTTATGACCATGATATTCTGTATGATATTTATATCCATTAACGAAATACACCAGATACGATTTAACAGTTCGTAAAGGCCCCTTCACAAGATCATATATGAACTTGTTCTCTATTGGATTTTCTAAGGCCTACACAAAAGAAATTGTCATATCAAACAACATAATGTCATCTAAATACTTAAATTTTATAATTCAATCATTTTAATATTTGTAAGTGAAAACATACATATTTCTCTAACCAACGAGGAAAGTGTCTTTCGGCTTCTTTATTGATATAACCCTGTTTTTTTTTTCTGGCATTAGCTCGCATAACAATTCCTCGTATAATCTAAAAATATTATTATATATTTTAGTTATGAATAACACTAAATTTCAAAACCCAAATGATCAATTTCATCTTACTATAAGAAAGGTTGAACCTCTTGACAGTTCAATAAAATGAAACTATGAACAATCTCAATTTCTTCCTCTGTTAACATTCTTCTTATTGAACGTCCATATGTTTGTCTAAGATATGTGAAAATGGATAAGTTACTATTAGCATCACTCATTCCTCCCCCATTGTCATTATGAGGAACTTTTCTTTCTCTTGTATGAACATGCGGCTCAAATAATATGAACAAAATGTACTAGCTTCTTCTACTAAATAAACATTATATATTGAACCTTTAACTCTAGCCTTGTTTTTGACATTTTTCTTTAAATGATGCAAATACCTATATTAGCGAATATGGTTATTACAATTTAGTTGTTAAAACATGTTATTACTTCAATTACAATCCTTTTTGTTGAATTACCTCTCAAACAAATACATCCATTGATATTGAACTGGACCGACTGGTTTTACCTTGTTTGTTAAATGCACAGGTAGATGCTCCATATAGTTAAAGATGTTTGGCAAAAAAATCCCCTCTAACATGCACAAAATTACTGAAATTTTCCTTATAGTTTTTCCATTTCAGCCTATTTAATTTCAAATAATGTTAAACTTTTGAAAAACAAACTTAATTCTATTATTACTTCCCTCTATCAAACTTTTGAAAAATAAGTTCTCTATAAACCTTACAAAATATGCATCTAGTTTGTTTATATTAAGCATTAAGGAAATGGAATATTGGGTAGATGTGGTAGAGGGGCAATGTAAGAGGATACTCTCTCATATCTGCATCCTTCTTCTTTTCTTAGTCTTCTTCTAAGTGGGTTTCAAACTGTTTCTCCGCCGATTGCTCACTTATGAGTGTGCTTACCTTGAGTTTCTCCCATGTGTTAGCTTCAATATTTCTCGGGAGACTCCCCACACCTCTTATAAATAACTAATTTTCCAGTTGGTTCATTTGGACCTCTAAGTTATGAATAAACAAGGCATAGTTTTTTTAGTTACTTATTTGAACTTCCCTTCCAGCCTCTTCTGGGCCTTATCCATGCTTATGATCTTTCCTTCCAACCTCTTATGAGCTTAACCCATGCTCATAAGCTTGTCCATGATCTTTTCCAATTTAGAGTCATTAGCATTGGAATTATTTTGTTGAAATCCAATTGACCCTTAATTTTGTAGTTGGATACCTGCATTATTCAACCAAGAAAATTTTGGGTGATTCCTTAACCCATGGATGTAAGTGTTAAAATAAAGGTTATTTCCTCCTTCTCGATCTAATTGTTTGTCCATATAATTGAGTTAATCTGTATTATTATTTTGCATTAAAAAACCACTAGAGGTAACATGATTAACTTGTCCACATAACTTAGATCCATGCTAAATTGCTTTAACTAGAGTGGATAAAGAGGCTTGCAGGTAATTCAATTGTCTTGTTAAGTTATCGATCTTAGCCTGCATCGCTGTCATTGAATATAGAACAATGACTCCCTTATGAACTCGAAAAGTCAATTGCTATCTACTTCTGTCTGAAATTCAAAGACAATTGTTATTCTTTATCTCTTCTAACAAGTCCTCCGCTTCCTTAATTATCTTCCGCATAAGAGATCCTCTATAAACTGCATATATGGTGCCCTTTTTGGTTGGATTAACTCTATCATAGAATGCTTGCAAGAGAAATTCCTTTAGTAGATCATGATGAGGAAATCTCCTTTGTAAGTCCTTATAATGCTCCCACGCTTCGTATAGTGAATCCTTGTAGTTTTATTGAAAAATCGTAATCTTCTTTATCAACCTCAATATCTTTGAGAGAGGGAAGTACTTGTCTAAAAATGCACTCACCAACTGCTCCTATGTTGTGATGTTTGTAGGGTTTAGAGAGTGATGCCATGCTTTTACTCTATCCTTTAATGTAAAGGGAAAGAGTCTCATTCTAAGGACATCTTTCGACATTCCATTATATCGAAAAGTATCATATGTTCATAGAAAATTCACTAAATGGGTGTTAGGATCCTGATTAGCTAACCTATAAAACTGCACATTAGTTTACAACATGTTCAAAAAAGCTGGCTTGATCTCAAATGAAGTTGCTTGCACCGATGGTCGAGTGCTACCTTGATGTGCAAAGTTGAACCTCGGTCTCATGAAATCCGTCCGAACCACTAGTCTCTTTAATTGAATTCTTTCACCATTGTTCGATTGATCCCTTCTTGACATCTTACTCTTTGAATTACGTGTTCTTGTCTCGTTTCTTCGATCTTACTTGAACTCTAAATAACTCTTGTATTCATGTAGTCGTACAAACACAAGAAAGGCAAAACAATTCCTTAGAACAAGAGAATTCTACTAGTCCTAAACTATTTCCGTGGTAACAACGCCAAAAACTTGTTGAGCAAGTTTTACCTATAATAAAAACCCTTAAAATTTGCAAGTAAACAAATTGTAAGCTTGTAGTATCAAAGATGTCGATCCATGAGGTAATAGTTAAAACTAAGTGAACCTAACTTTGTCTAAGGTATTAAATTATGAATTAAATGAAAGTAAATAACATAAATTAAAGTAATCACATAAAATTAAGTAAGTAACCAACTAATAATTGAGTTGCCACAATTCTGCAAGGATAATCAAGGATGAAACTTATGATTCATTCTATTGTTATTTTGTTTCGTTAACCACTATTGATTCAATTATGTGTCAACCCTAGATTTTCAAATGATTACTCTCTTTTAAGACTAAAAATAACCCTAATTGATTACGAAATCCAGATTTTACAATCTTTGGATTCACAAAAACTGCCTAACATTTTTCAACTAGTTCTTATTGAATAATTGAGTTTTCACATAAGATCTCTCTTTGTATAATTATTAATATAATATTTGCATGACTTATTAAGTCACCAACTCTTATTTTCCAACCTAATTTGATTACTTTCGACTCACTCGCTTGATTTGTTGTTGAAGTATTAACATATAGAAATATCAATAATCAAGTCACAAAACAACTTAACAACAAATCCTAATATGGAAATTTAGAACATCATAAACGTGAATAACATCTTCAAATCCAAGTTACATATCAATTTTAATGAAAATAACAAAAGAAAAAAAAATAATTTGACTTGGAACTGAATATGGAAATTTTGAAATTATCCAATGCTCTTATTGATCCTCCTTGCTTGATCTAATTTAGTAAGACGGTGGCTTCTTTCTTTTGTGTCTTTCATGTTTTTAAATAGTACTTTAAGCTTTTAGGGTTGTTTCTAGGGTTTCCTCACTTAATTTGGTTCCCAAAATAGCCCAAATGTCAAGAGATCAAAGAAGCTCTCATGCTGGAAAGTTGAAATTTGCTCGAATTGCTATCTGGCAGATGCACGGTATAATCTATGGTCATGCATCAAACTATGCATCACCAAAATTGTTGAAAGTCACAAATTTGCATGACCTAAGAGACATCCACGGGATGATGCACTACCTTACATCTTTTCCGTGCTTTGAATCTTCGTTTTATGCCATATTTTCATTCAAATTATTCTCCTTTCTCCAATTTCCTACTTCCATACACTCACAAACACGTCAAACACCTCATGAAACAAAAAATTAAGATATATATCTTGCTCTAAACCAAACAAACACTTAAATTGAAATATAAATAAACAAACACATTAACATAATTCTAAGCCTATACATGCAACAATCTTCTAAAAACCATCTATAAATGCACTCAAACAACTATCAAAACATAGTCTAACTACGCCTATCAACATCTTAGTTGGCTCCCACTTAATCTTTAATTCCTAAATGATTAAGAATTGAAATCCTACATCTCAATCTTGTTCATCCTTATTGATGGATTTTCTAGAACTTCATTAACACTAATACCACTCATTATTTTCTAAAGTAACAATCAAAGTTGAAACTTTTAAAGCTTTACTAATTTTATAACACTAATTACTAGTAAAGTAATACTTAGGACTGTAATACCCTAAGTTTTGATAAGTTTAATGTGATGTCAATCTATAGTAACAAAAATATTGATCCAAATATTGCCTGACCAACATCATGGTCACAAGTGTATAAAGATCCAATAACATCATATAGCCTTTAGGAATGACTAATTATTATAGGATCCAAAACAACAAGGTGATTAGACTTTGATAATATATAAAAGTAACTGATGAAGGAACCAGTTAAGGGTTGCCTAGAAATTTAGTATGCATTAGCTTTGTCCTTATTATAGCAACAAGAATATGACTATTATTCTTAATAGTTGACAGAAAAGCTACAAATGTTGGGTATGTATGAAATAGTTATATAAAAATATAAAAAGAGCATATTATATTATAAAATTCTCAACAGTACATTTATGCTAAAAGTTAAGTTATATCTTAATTAAAAATTTAACTTTCAACCCTGAATGTTGCTATTTAGGGGTTGAAGATTGAGTTGGAAGCCAAATAAGATGCCATAGTATTGGTGTCACACCACCAACCTAAACCAATAATTGGGGTTGTAGTAGATTGCCATCTAATTGCAAGGCCTAAACATTCTTTCATCACCATTGTACTAAGACTTATAATATGCTAAACTCACGTAATTTAATGGAAATAACTTAATTAATATAATCATCTATCTATTTAAAAACGTTTCTCAACCCAACTTTGCAAGACTAAGATCAAGACTTGTTTAGGTTCCCATACTTTCATTGCACACTCTGATTCTTAAAAAGTACATAAAGTTGGATAGTAAATACCAAATAGGTAAAATTCATAATAAAATAAATATTAAATTACCCTCTTTTTAATTATTTTATATGCCAAAAATTTTTACAACTATACTTATATAGTATAATTAAAATGTTTAGAATGCCTTGTTTCAGAATAATAATCAAGAATGTAGCAAAAAGTAGTTCTAACTAAACTGTAAATTCCTTATAGTAGACTAAGGTAAAGGTTAAATAATTCACCTTATCCAATGGGCTCGTAACATATAAATTTAGTAAAGAAAATCTACCTCAAGCAAGAATTTAGCTTTTGATAATATGACTCGTGCAATAAAATGTTACATGCCCCATTTCAGACGTAGTCATTTGTCCTAAACAATAGATAGGGCGGGTTAATAGGTCTCGACCAACCATCACACTCCATATGGCACAACAAGCACATAAATGCAAAGTTATGAATACTGTACCAGATTCGGTACCGGATTGAGTTCTGAAACAGAACTGTACCGGTGTAGGTCGGTACCAGGTATTTTTTCGAGTAATTTTTTAAATTTATGAAATCATCCTTAAAATTTTTAAAAATTACGAAATAGTCCATATTGGTATATTGTACAGTTGTATTATATACTTTATTAGTTTACTGTTTACACCAACCATGCTTTCAAAAATCTTAATAATAAATAATAATGACAATTAATATGAAATAACAATAATTTTTAAAATATTTTACATATAAATAATAACAACAATT
>JANIHY010000209.1:32120203-32130838 GCA_027479065.1 Erythroxylum brevipes
TACAATTCCATTTTCAATTCCAATTCTAATTTTCATATAACAAATTCATAACAAAATAACATAAATTACTTACCTACAGTATTCTTCAACTTCAATCCAATAATTTCAAATTATCAACATAAAAAATTCCATTCCAAACCAATTCCAATTTCCAAAAATTCAAAAATTCAAACTTCAACTTCAATATTCAAAATCCAAATCCAATCCTCCATAAGTTCACCCACCTACATCATTTTCATCAATAGATTAACACTAATACACGACAAATCCAATCCATTTCCAATCCACAATACAAAAAAAAAACATTTACCAACAATTTTTGGAAACAAAGAGAACACATGAATTCATCAACGGATCAACCAACAAAATGAAGTATCAACAGTCAACACACACCCAAACACACACCCAAAAAAAATTTTAACCATCGGATGACTCGAGTCTTCACTTCGGTATTTAGGTTGGGGCTTTGGGTGGTGAGGTTGTTCGTTGTCCAAGTCCAGCCGTCCACATGTGAGCGTCGAAGGGTCGATGGTGGTACGGCGAAGAGGAGAGGTGTGGCAGACTTCGCAAACCTAGAGGCCAGATCTACCTGATGAGGCGATGTCGAGGAGGAGGACAATCGGGGTGAGGAGGAGAACCGGAGAAGATAGCAACCAAGCGTCGGCGGCGGTGAGACAATCTAGATGCTGGTGACATAGACAGTGAGAGCGAGAGAGAGAGGGTTAGAGAGAAGAAGAAGAATAGAAGACTGAAGAAAGAGGGGCGGTAGCAGACTCGAGGTTGGGGGGCAGGTGGGTAGATTTTTAGGTTATTTTTTTTTGCAAATAAGTCCTCCAGTTTTTAAAAAGTTGTGAAATGGTCCAGAATTTTCTGGTATGTTGGGTACTGGCCGGTAGTTTTGGTTAGTACCGAGGTTGGGATCCAGATGCCGGTATCCGGTCGGTACAATACGGATCCCAATGTCTTGCATACATGTCCCTCAATAAGTGGCTCTTATCACATTCTAACATGCATAAATAAATCATTTGCACATAGGCATTGACACTATGAGATGCAGGCAAAATAAATAAAAATGAATATTCTGTTGTAGAATATTCATTAATTATTTATCTTATTTTATTAATTACCTATTTTGCATGGTTTAAGGATTGTACAGTCATTAACAAGTACCGAGTTGTTTGCCTTCTTCCTTGGCTTCCGCTGAAATATTATGTTCTGAGCTTATCCCGACAACTCAAGTCACTTAGAATGTAACAAATTTTTGCTTCTGTTGGAACCGTTGAAAAGAAAGACATTCCCTTTTCTATCTTCGTGGGATATATTGCTTTTTGTTATAAATTTTTGGTTCTGCTCCTCACAAACCAAACAACCAGAGAAACAAAAAAGCATATGAACCACACAAGAACATTTATTTTTTAGGCCCTCCAAATAAAGCTGAATCCAATTCCCCTAAAAAAACTCCACCAAATTGTATCATAAACCTCAGCCTTTCCTATTCATTTCCCACCAACCCAGAATTCAATCCTCCCTTTCAAACATGGTTTTGTTACCCTTTTCTGGGCCCAAACCAATCCTTGTCTGCGCAACCCTTTTAGTTGCTTTCATCTCTTTTTCGAGCCATGTCGTTGCGTTCACCGAGCTACCTGTTATAGACTCCCCATTATTGACGCAAAAAGTTAGCTCTAACACGACCTTCATAGTGGACATTAATGGTGATGGAGCATTCACGTCTGTTCAAGAAGCCATAAATGCTGTTCCTAAAGGAAACTCTAAGTGGGTTATCATCCATATCAGGAAAGGAGTTTACAGGTACTTAAACAAAATCAAACATAGGCAGGTTATTTTTATTAAGGTGATGGTATAGGTAATTAATTACAGAGTGTTTAAAATCATGGTTTGTAGAGAAAAAATACACATCCCAAAGAACAAGCCATATATTTTTATGCGAGGGAATGGAAGAGGACGGACAGCCATTGTCTGGTCCATGAGCTCTGTTGATAATAAGGCGTCAGCAACATTTACGGTGGAAGCACCTCATTTCGTTGCGTTTGGCATTAGCTTCAAGGTAACGAGTGTTTGTCCTATATGAGTTTGTGTAAAACAGAATGATCTCGGAAGTCCTCTTCTGGTCATTATCTACTTTTGCGTCTTAATTATATAAAGCAATTGAGTTGTTTAAATCATCCACACTAATCCAATTTCTCATGTTTCTAAGTGCATAGACGATGTCAGAAAATCACATCATACTTGTGTTCATGGAGAATTCAATCACACGATGTTACGATTTTTCTAAACTTGAAATCCTCAGAGCGATCGACATGAAGGATTAATCATTTTTCTTTTGTGGCCATCAATTGCAGAACGAGGCTCCAACCGGGGTTGCTTTTACCTCGCAGAATCAGTCTGTAGCAGTTTTTGCGGGTGCAGACATGAATGCATTTTACCACTGTTCATTTTACAGCAGCCACAATACTCTGTTTGACTACAAAGGCAGACATTACTACCACAAATGCTACATACAGGGCTCAATCGACTTCATCTTTGGTCGTGCGAGATCCATTTTTCATGTAAGTGATAAAAAAAGCTTTCATGTTTGGATGGCACTTCAAGTTTAATGTCTAACGAGATACCAGGATTTGAATTGCAGAACTGTGAGATATTTGTTATCGACGACATGAGGGTCTCGATATCAGGCTCCATCACAGCACATAACAGGGAAAGTGATGATGATAGCGGAATAGTTTTTGTCAAAGGTAAAGTATATGGCGTAGGTGGTGTGTACCTGGGAAGAGCCAAAGGTGCCTATTCCCGAGTGATTTTTGCCAAGACATATCTTTCCAAAACAGTAGTTCCAGAAGGATGGACTAATTGGAGCTATGTTGGCAGTACGGAGTAAGTAACTTTCATTGACCACTGTCACGTAACTATTGAAGAGATTTGCTTCGCTTATTTTTGACAAAATCTGGTGTTTATCTTTCGGAATTGGAACAGCAATCTTTTCCAAGCAGAGTACGATTGTTATGGGCCAGGAGCTGAAACAGACAAGAGAGCACCTTGGTCGAAACAATTGACTGAAAAAGAAGCTGAACCGTTCATGTCCGTTGATTTCATAGATGGCAAACAATGGCTACCAGCTTGGTTATAAGCTTTTATAACGTGTAACTATTCAATAATGAATGGTTATGGTGTTTAGATTAGTTGTCTGTCTTCAGCCAATTCAGAGAACTTCCATTCATAAACATGTGGGCAGTCCACCTATTTGTATACTTGATTATTTATAATTTATACTTGCCACCAAGCTAATGTGGATGTAACCACACATTTAACAGACATCATACATCTTTTTGCTTAAAACAGTACCACGTTCTATTCTTCATTTTTCGATGGAAATGATTAGAGCATGTTAGCACCGGCTGTGGTCCTGCCCTGAGTGATACATTCTCTTCTTATTTTTAACAATTCCTAATCATTATAAATTTCCCCTCTATAGCTGTCATAAGTTTGAAAATTTCCCCTCTATAATGCAGTAGGATAATAGGATTTGACCACAAGGTTAATGCCTCCACCAGCTTCAGTGCACTTCAAAAGGTATAATAGGAACTGTCTCCGTGACTAAAGAAAAGACAAAACAGAAGAAGCAGAATGCAACAGATAGATGTGCATCGTATGGAGCAAAACAAACATGTATGTGAGAAGCAAGAAAAACATAAGAGATGGGTAATATGATATATCTGGAGAAAATGAAAAGCACGACAGCCAGAGAAGAGAAGGAAAACCAGAAAAACAAATGAGTATTGTATATATAGAAGGAGAGGAGAGCTTCAAACATTGATTGGTAATCAAGACATTAAAATACATTAATGTATTACGGCGAACGTTACATAATAATGGAGGTAATAACATTATGAACGTTATTGATAATGAAAAGTAAAGCATTATGAACGTTAATAATAATAAATAGATGAACATTATAGTAGCTGACAAGCAAATGTTCTAAGTTTTGGAACAACATCAACAATCCCGCACTTGGGCCAAAGCTTGAGATATAAACTATAATAATTTAGCAGAAAGATAGGCGAAGAACCAGGTGAATTAAGTCTTGAACCTTGTATCCAAGAAATTTTAGAGACAGAACCTGCTAAAGAAATAAATAGCCTAAAAATGCCCTGGTCTCATGATTGCTCTAGAGAGATAGCCCTAAAAGATCTCATAGGAGGGTGGTTAGCCCCCTACAATCACGTAGGTGAGTCCATCAAGTATTTACTATTCACACCACCCAAACTTAGGCTATGAAACTCATTAAGAATTAAACCATCCAATCTCATAAAACGCAATAAAGTCATGTCAGGGATGCAATTCAACAACTGAATGTATCTCGGTATTATTCCATAAACAATGTACAAGTAGTCTCCACATAACTTCATTTCTTGGTTTCCCATGATAGGTGTCCATTACGAGGTTAATGCAAAACTAGGCTCAAACCCATCCCTTTAGCATGCTTCGTAACTAGTTTCCTACTCAAAACTTTTGTAAACAGATTCGCTAAGTTTCTTTTTTAATTGACATAGTGTAGAGAGATTACATCATATCTAATTAAAGTGCAGACAACTTTATATCTCAATCTGATATGTCTACTTTTGTCATTATATGCCTTGCTCTTGGTAATATGAATATCAACTTGCGAATTGCAATGAAGGAATATAGAAGGAATTGGTTTTTCCCAAAGTGGGATATCCGCTAAGAGATTCCTTAGCCACTTAGCTTCTTGTCCTGCCAATTCCAAAGCCATAAAATCAACTTCCATTGTTGAACTCACAATACACATTTGCTTCGATGATTTCCAAGACTCAGTAGCTCCTGCTAAAGAAAAAATATAACCACTGGTAGAGTATATATATTATCACTCTTTGTAACCCAATTAACATTAGAATACCCCTCCAATATATGAGGATGACCACCAAAAGATAATCCATAATGCATAGTACCTTTCAAATATCTCAATAAACGAATCAATGCATTCTAATGCTTTTGATTAGGATTATGAGTATATCTACTAAGTCTACTCACACAGTATGCAATATCAGGACGAGAATAGTCCATCAAGAACATCACACTACTAAGAATTTTACCATACTCAACTTGGTTTACACTGTTACCAATATTTTTCTTTAAAGCAACACTAGCATCATAGGGATTCTTGACGATTCAACATCATAGTAACCAAACTTCTTCAAAATTTTCTCAACATAATGAGTTTGATTCAACCTAAAACTAGAGTCAATTCTACCAACTTTGATTTCTAAAATAAAGTCCACAAGTCTAAGATCCTTCATATCAAAGGAAGACTTTAGCAAACTCTTGGCAGTATCAATGACAGATAATCTAATACCAAAAATAAACATATCGTCCACATAAAAAGTTATGATCACACAGCTATTGACATCAGATTTCATGTAAATGCAAGAATCAACATCATAAGAAGTGAAACCATGTTTGAAAATCTCACTTTCAATTTTCTCATGCTACTGTTTGGGAGCTTGTTTAAGTCAATACAAAGACTTAACCAAACTACACACCATTTGTTCTTAACTAGGCATTCTAACTCCTTCGAGCTGGACCATATAAATTTTCTCATCAAGATCATCATTCAAGAAAGTTGTCTTAACTTTAATTTGGTGCACATAAAGTTTAAATACCAAACCAGTAGCAAACAACATCCTTATAGATGCAATTTTAGTAACAGGAGAGTAAGTTTAAAAAAAACAATCCTTCCTTTTGTTTAAAGCCTTTAATAACAAGTTTTGCCTTAAAACTCTCAATGGTTCCTGCAGGTCTCAATTTCTTTTTAAAAATCCACTTACACTTTAAAAGCTAACAACCTTGAGGTAGATCAATTAAAACCCAAGTTTTATTAGACACGATTGACTCTAATTCACTATCTATAGCTTCCTTCCAAAAAGGTAGCATCCACAATTCGCATTGCTTCCTCATAAGTTTTGAGATCTTCCTCAATAATATAAGTCACCACAAAACCGTCATCCATCTCCTCAGGTTTTTTCACTATAAAAGAAGTAAAATTAGAACCAAAATTGTTAGGTACTCCAGCTCTCTTGCTTCTCCTTAGCTGAACAATTTCCTCTTCCTTTATATCATCATTGATGGAAGAACTAGCAACAGATTCTCCAAGAACTTGCATACACATTTTCATAGGAAATATATCTTTGAAGAACACTGCATCTCTTGACTTTATAATTGGTCCATAAGTGTTAGATCCCTCTTCCTTAACCATAAATCTACAGGCAACACTATTGGAGGCATATCCCATAAAAATTGAATAAATGGTCTTATGCCTAATTTTTTTCTTCTTATGTTCAGGTAGAGCAACCTTAGCTAGACACCCCACACTTTCAAAAAATGCAAGTTAGGTGGATAAGCTTTCCAAATTTCATAAAGGGTTTGATATAGTTTCTTATGAAGGACTCTATTTAGAACATAACAAGTATCCTTAAGTGTTTGATTTTTCCTCTTGGCTATTCCATTTTGTTCAGGTGTATAAAGGGTTAAAAGTTTATGAATAATCCCAACTTTTCCACATTAATCAGCAAAGAAATCAATACTATACTCACCACCTAGATCAAACCTTAATCTTTTAATTTTTCTTTCCAATTAGTTTTTAACCTCAACTTTTTATTTCATAAGCATTTCCTCTGCATCACTTCTATTTTTCAATTAGTAAACTTTAGCAAATCTAGAACAATCATTCACAAAAGTGATATAATATCTCATGCCTCCTTTACTCACATAATTCTTAAAATCACCCAAATTCGTATGCACCAAGTCCAACAATTGTGAGTCTCTCTCGGGTATAAACTTAAAAGGTTTTTTAGAGGTTTAGCCTCAACAAAAGTTTGACAATTTCCATTTCATTAGTGATCTTAGGCAATAAGTTTAAGCTTTTCTTAATTGGCCTCACATTCACATGCTCAAGTGTACAGTTCCATAGGTCTAGAGACTCAACAATATAAGTAGAAGAAGTAGATGCATTCATTTTAATGTTAAATATGAATAAGCCCCCATTACAAAACCCTTTACCAACAAAGTTCTCATTTTTAGTAAGAACTAGCTTATCAGAATCAAAAGAAAGTTTAACATCAACTTTGTTAAGTAATGTTAAAGAAATCAAGTTTCTACGAACATCAGGAACAAATAAAACATTTTTTAACACTAAAAATTTTTCAGAAGTGAGTTTGAGAGTGACTTTCCTAACTCCTTGGATAGGAACTCTGTTGGAGTTGCCTATATACATGAACTCACCATCAATAGCTTCATTCAACTATTTGAATAGGTCTTTGTTGGTGTAGATGTGGCATGTGACTCTTATGTCAACAATCAACTCGACCAAGTTTCTAGCAAGGTTGACTTTAGACATGACAGCAGTGATGATCTCCTTGTCATCACCATCAGTAACTTCAACCACATTGGCTTGAGGCTTACCAAAATTCTTCTAGTTATCTCGTTGGTATCCCTTCTAGTTTCCTTTCCCAAATTATTGTGGTTTTTGTCCTTAGCCCTTCTTCTTATGATTGGTTCTAGCTTGGCAAAGAGTAGCAGGATGGCCAAGCTTATAGCACCACTAACGGTCACCATCAATCCTTTTACACTTAAATTGACCATGCTTATTGTTGTTGAAAGACCTGTTGTGTCCACAATTCTTATTAGAGTTCCCTGCATTTTTGTGTTCAATAATGTTAGCCTTAACAATAGGGAAAGGGGTGAGTGATTTGACCTTATCTTCTGTACGCTTGGCATCCTCAATCTTTATATGCCCGATCAATTCCTGTACTTCATGTCCTTCTTCTTATATCTCAATCAGGTTTTATACTCATTCCATAAGGCAGATAGTTTCTCAATAAAGCCATTAGCTTGAAGCAACTCACACATTTTTATACCCTCAGTAAGGATTTCAGCAAATAGGTTCTCATACTCATGTAATTGGTACATAATGGGCTTATCATCAACAACAGTAAACTTTAACCATCTTACAATTGCATATTTCTTTGTACTAGCATCATCAATTCCATTTTCTTAGCAATTTTTTACTAGCAATAGATATCAAATAATAGGTTGATTATATGGTTGAGCAACACTTCCCTAACAGTATGGTTATCCTTAGTTGTCTTAAGGTCGATATTGTCACTAGGAATATCTTGAAAAAGAACATAATCAATTTTGTATTGCTGAAAGTAAAATAGAATTTTCTCAAACTATTGTTTAAAATTTATCCCATCTAGAGGCTCTAATTTAGTTAAGTTAGGTATAATCCTCTGGGCTACGATGAGAGGGGCATAACCTATATAGTAAATAGTAAGTGCAAAACCTACGTTGGTCTCATTCACAGATGACATATTAAATCCAAAAGCAAAGACTTCTTACATAAAATAATCAAAAAATACGAAGAGAACAACAACAAGAGCAACTAATGTTTCGACTATTGTAGCAGTAAGAACATAACAATATTCCATCTTATACTGAAACTAACATGCAGTAGCACAATATTTTGAATTATATCAAATAAATGTGTAGCAGCAAGAATGCAGTAATTTCCCACACACAGTAGCAATTTTGAAAAAAGTAGTAAGAATAGAAAATATCCCAACAAATAGCAAACAGAACAACACAATTTTTTATAGTAGCAAAATAACACAATTTTTGACTTAGATTGTTAGCAAAAATAACATAAATAAATAAATTAAAACGGCTTATCTAAAATGCAAGGCATCGTGAAAATCACTACCCTCAGCTAGAAATTACCCCTTTACGGTGTAGCTGGACAACGACATCTAACCCCATGGTTAACGTCTCCTCCGTTAGCTTCGATGCACTCTAAAGAATAGAGTAAGAACTATTTTTTTGACTGAAGAAAAGACAAAATAGAAGAAGAAGATGAATGTAGTAGATAGATGTGCATCATATGGAGCAAAGCAGATGCATATGTGAGAAGCAAGAAAAAGAGAAGAGATGTGTAAGATGTTGTATATAGAGAAAATGAAAGCACGACAACTAGAGAAGAGAAGAAAAACCAGAAAAAAGAGTGTATCATATATATAGGAGAGGAGAGCTTCATATGTTGATTAGTAATAAAGACATATTAAAATACATTAACGTATTATGGTGAATGTTGCATAATAATGGAGGTAATAACATTATGGACGTTATTGATAATAAAAGGTAAAACGTTATGAATGTTAATAATAATAAAGGGATGATAATTATAGTAATTGACAGGAAAATGTCCCAAGTTTTGGAACAACATCAATAACCACCTCTTATACATCCACCAGAATCATCTCCAATGCCAATATCACCACCCTTACCAACTCCATCATCACCTCCTACACCTCTATCAAAACTACATCTAATGTCGATATCACCACCTTTTCCATTTCCGCCATCTCCATCAATACCACCACCACCAAAACCACCTCTTATGCCTTCACCATCACTTTATACACCACCAGAGCCACCTCCAATGTCAATAACACCACCCTTACCAACCCCACTACCACCTCCTTCGCCTCCACCGGAACTACTTGCAATGCTTCCACCATCACTTCCTACTCCTCCACCTCTATTAGAACCACCTCCAATGGCTCTACGCCTACCTTTTCCAACTCCAGTTCCACCACCACTTCCTTCATCACCACTTATGCCACTACCAAAACCACATCTAATTCCAACACCCCTACCTTTGCCCCCTCCACCTCCACCTCCAATTTCTCTAATTAAACCATCTCCAATGTCACCACCTACTCCACCCTTGGGAATAATGCCACCATCTGTTCCATTATCTCCTCCTCCTTCAATGCTTCCGCTAGCATCACCTTCTTTGCCTCCACTAATACCCCCACAGTTGGTTTACATCCTAGAGCTAATTGATTGGTTGCAGTTTAGTGACAAAATGAATTAAATAAATTCTTTATCTTGTACATATTTAGATTTATATGATAAAATCCATATGATAAGTATACATTGCAAATGAAATTATGATGAGATTATAGTTATGAAAAATATATGTTTATGTATAATCCCTAAATTATTCCTAGCCAATGCTCTATCAAGAGTGGACAGTAATAGAACATAAAAAGACTAGCACACTTTATGTTTAGATGATCTTATAGGATGAAGTATGGAGATACTTAAACATATATGTGGGTGCTTGTTATATGTCTATAGAAATTCTCATTGTGATGATTGTATATGTTACTATTTGACTTGAGATCTCTAAAGTTATCTTGTATAGGAATTGCTTTGTTTTGATACTACTACTTATGACCTATTCTAGAAAAGGATAGTTCAGTTGGTAGTCATTGAATATAACATGAACTATATGGAGGTAGTTGAGTGATCAAGATAGGATTCATTACCCTAAAGTAACTAGGTAGAATGTTTCATTGTTCTCGATTAGTATTGATTTGGGAAATCTTTAGCCAAGGTAGAATGACATTTTGTAAATAGTTTACAAATGTCATTTATTTAATTAATATCTATTGGTGGAGAACTAATATGATTGGAGTCAAAATAAAGTAGACATTAATTTTATGTTCTATGTCTGATCGAAATATGTATGATAAAAAG
>JANIHY010000209.1:32282771-32294894 GCA_027479065.1 Erythroxylum brevipes
TATTTGTTAACTTTTCACCTAACACAAATAGTTCGTAATAAAACTATCAATTAATTACATATTTCTAATCATATTAAAGACCAGGGGCATTTTTGTCTTTGTCACTATTTTTTCGTTTTGTCCACTGCAACCAAACAAATTCTATCCTTGAGACGGAGACATAAATTTTTGTTCTGTCCACCACAACCAAACACCTCACTGTCTTCAATTTCTGTTCCGTTCCGTTCCGTTCTGTTTTGTTCCATCTCTAAATACCAGAGACAGCAACCAAACGCAGCGGGCTATATGCATTTCACTTTACGTATTCAATACAAGCGTAAAACTGTCAGTTCAATAAGGATTGTTCTTAATTGGTGATTGGCCTGACATGATTTGAGTGCCCTGTGAAACAATCCTCAAATGTCACCGTTCAGAGACGTATGTTTCAGAACGTTGTTGGACTTTCACCAGTCACAACACATCTATTGACGTCTAAAAAGTTCATTGGCGGTCTGATTGGTTGACTTGAAATGTCAAAAGTTATGCGATCCGAATGCCCAATTGTCATCATCATATTATCATTATACCCAGTCTAAAGTTCCGCAATAAAGCAAAATTTGGAAAGGTCTAAAAGTTAAATAAAAGGCACATTTATCAATTGATTATAGAAGAATATCTTTTAAGTTGAACTTCTACAAGAGCATACCATGGCATGAATCTCAAGCCCTTTCTGTAAAGAGCTTATGCACTCATAAACCCGTTTCATTGCGAAACTTCAAACTGAATGTGATGATATCAATTGAGCATTCGATATTTGCTACAAATCACGAGCAATTCAGGAGTACATAGGCTCTCTATAAAAAAAGGCTTGAGACTCATGACATCATCTGCTCTGGTAGAAGTAAATATGCCTTCTATTCAAACTTTCTTACTAGTGGTCCTAAGGCTTCTAATATTTATTTCTCATAATGGCTTTACATGAACCCCAACTAACTATTGCCAATCACACAACGCTAGTGGTGGCTTTCAAAAATTTTAATGATGGTAACAAAAAAAAACGTAAAGTCAAACAAACTGTCAACATCAAGCTTCGGCAGCCCACAATGATTCCAACTACCCCCTTTTCTTTTGCCATTCTTTGTCTGCTTTTCAAGAGTTTTTATCGGCCACCACAAACTGTTTACTGCAAATTTGAGGGAAATTGTGGCAGCCATCTTTGCTCTGCAACTGTTTGCACACCAAGCTTTGTTTCCCCCTGCAGCCATGTCACTAGAACATCAAAAACGGTAGGGAAAACTTTTGGTCTATGATTCCTTTTGCGTGTTCTCTAAGGCTGCAGAACGAGATGCTTGCAATTGAATGTTGTATTGTCTCTGCATATCTCTAAGCCTTTCAATGAGTTCCTGAAATGTTGGGCGGCTCTGTGGATCACTGCTTTACATAAACAGAAAACAGATTCACACGTTATCCAGGTTCAACAAAATATAGACAAGAGAGCCGTAGAAATATGCATAAATCAAACATCAGCCAACTTAACCTGCAAATAGTAGTCTCTGTTACACCTAACAAATAACAACCTCACTTCTTCCCAATATTTGTCACACTAAATGAGAATCTAAAAGATAAGCTTAAATTAATATGATATATCTGTAAAAAAAGTCAACCTAAGCCAGTGATCTCAACCTCATAATACTTTATGGCCGCAATAATGGCTAGATGAGTAATTTATTTATCTCCTTCAGGTCCATAAGCCATATTTTATATTCTTACACATATTTTATGTTCGTACACATCTAAGATGATTTCGATTGCAGAAGGCCAACGTCAGGAACGATTAATAATGCAACATAATTTAATAGAATAATCCATTTGATGGCATGTCCTAATCCTAACCTAAAAGACTTTTATAAATATACGTATATGTATACATTGTGGTACGATATCATTATAATTAATGATTGTGGATTTCTAGTATGCTTCCTGATCAACCAATGAAGCTCTTTTCAGTTTTTTCTAGTTCCCTTATGGTAAAAGTCAAGTATCCATTTTACTTTAGCAAAAGCTAGAGCATGCATTAACTCAGTAATTCTGCTGAAACTAATCACCTTTGCCAGCAACTCTCAATAATAGACGCCCATTGTTGATCGATATCTTTTGGAATCTCTAATCGTTGGTTCATGAACCCTACAGCTCCAATCACCTTAAACATAGCAACCAGATTCAATTAGAAATGTAATATAACATGCCATTATTCTTAATTTGAAGCTTCACATAAAAATCCACTACAGCTCTGACCAGCAATGCGATGCACCAGGCAACAAATAACAGTAATCTTAGCAAATGTCAAAAGATTGGATTCTAACACTCTGCTGATACGTTTTTCTAATACTTTGCTGATACATTTTCCAAGTTAAAACCTTTTTCTTTCCAAAACAGTTTGACAAGTAAAAACACTACCTGCATTGAGTTCAGATTGTCCCAAGGAATCTTCTCAGTAGCAAGTTCCCACAGTATCACTCCATAGCTATATATATCAGACCTAAATGAAGCTCACAAATGAAGTAAGTATTGTCGCAACTACAGTAACCAGAAAGAAACTGATTCATAAATACATTCATCAAGCTGCCAATCACCAGAGTAGTACATACTTCTCATCAGATGGTTCATTACGGAGAACTTCTGGTGCCATCCATTGAGGCTATGGGACAAGAATTTAGTAGAGCAGGAATTAGGCCTTTAGTAGCTAAGAACAAAATTCATAAACTGAAAATAGTAAGACTATAGTTGTGAACATACCGTCCCCTTCCCAGTCTTAGTTGTCAGGAAAGTTTCATGCTTCAGACGTGATAGACCAAAATCACCAACCTGCCAAATGCCAGACTAATTTCAGGTCTAAATGGTGAAGCACCATGGGCAATTCAAGAAAAGAAATCCAAACAAAGAGATAAGAACACTGGATAAAACTTTCTTATCCTTCGTGACAAACCTTTACAGTCCAGTTTCTGTCAACTAAAAGATTTGAAGACTTCAAGTCACGATGAATGATTGGAGGGTTGCAATGATGAAGATAATTCATGCCTCGTGCCTGTATATTATCAAGTGATACAGCAGTAATGACAGCCAAAATTCATTAGGTTAATGGTACATACATAACCAGCACACTCAAAAATGCACCGCATCAGGGGACTTTGGTAATTAGAACATGCTGCAGTACACATCAATGAACAAGACAATAATTCCCTCATATTAACTTGATACTCACCACATCTAATGCCATATGGACACGCCGTCGCCAATCCAATTTGGTTGTGTTCCTCTGTAGTAAGCGAAACAAGCTTCCACTGCATCGATTGAAATACAAGAAAAGTTATGCTTCATCCTAATGAAGCAATTATTTCATATTTAAGAGTAAGCCGTAAAGCACCATGAAGGAGATTAGTTTTCGGCAAGTGATATATCATGCAATAAGTCCGAATGTTCATCATTGAGTATTTTAAAAGAAATAGTGAAATTACCGTGGAAGGAACTCTGTGACAATGCAGAGCCGCTGAGGAGAAGTAACAGCACCCATGAAGAGTAAAACATTAGGATGTCGGAGTCTTTTCATCAGGGATACCTTCAAGTAAAACAACCCGACATCATTCTCAAACTAAAATTGTTTCTGTTGGAATCTTGTCTTCAGTTCATCCGATTTTACTTTGTACCATAACTTCAAGGTGGAATGTGAAACAAACAAGCTACTCAAACAAGATTGAGTACATGAGACTGCAGTTAAATTGTACGACGACTTTCTCTTTTTGGTCATAAAAGTTCAAAAAGATGACAAAGCTTTTGTTTCAATGACATTGAAAGAATTCAGATGGTGTCAATATCATTAGATAAAGTAGAATAATGATCAATACTAGCAAATTTAACAATGTTAATTTGGTGCAAATAAAAAAATAGGTTACATCATTATGGAGAATAGGATGAAATAAAAATATTTTAAAGACTATTGTCATGGCCTAAAGTCACTTTTGAAACTTTCGACCTGGAGCATTACTTGTTTATGATAGAATATGCATTGTTTCATGCTAGATAACAAATCCATCACCAACTACATCGAACTTACAGTTGCATTTATGCAGTGAAATGAAATCTTTCAACTCACAGCCTTTGTTCGTAGTTTATTCCAGGTAAACAAAAGAAACAAAATGGAATAAGCTAGAACAGTTTGCACCAAGAAAGACATCTACACAGAAAAAGTCCACAATATTCAGGGTCATTTAGATAAGAAGTGAATATACCTCTTGTCTGAATGAGAATATTGCATCATCAGAATATTCTTGCTTGGATAATACCTTGACAGCAACATCCTAAAAAAGAATGGATCTCGTTTAATCATCCAGCATTAGCACCATCATCAATGTACTTATGCTTCTTTCCTTGCTTCATCTGATTTTCAAACATGTTATTGTCTTAAAAAAGTAAACTCACTGACCATATTAGTGTTCTGTTAAGTAGCAATATGCAGAACACAAGGATTTGTGTGATTTCAGAAGTTAATCAAAAGAATGAACAAGCCAGCTTTAGGTTTATTATAAATTACCGATTGGAAATCATAGACTAGCAATCAAATCCAACCCTGTTGAGATGAGTGACAATCTACAGATGTCAAATTCTCATATACAGCACAATGCAACCAATGTGCATCTTCCCTCAAATTACTCAATTACATCCTCATAAACTAACTCTATTATTAATCTCACGAATAAAGTTCTCAGAAGGAAGAGCAGAACATACTGATCCAAACCACAGGGCATGATAAACAGTCCCACAAGAACCTGCAGGAACGTAAGGTAAAACTCAAATAACAATTACAACATATAACAAGCCATGACAACCTAAACTTACAAACAAGTTAAACAAATGTCAGTGAGATGGGTGGATGAAAATCTAAAGTCTGCCTCCAAAAGCAGTTTAAAGAGGAACCCCATAAAGGAAGTAGGAAAGACAAAAACACAGATCAATAGTTCCACGTGTGCACATTCTAGGTATTACAATCTTAAATGAGTGAACTTAACAGTTAAAGAAGACCAAAGCTGTGAATGACTATAACCATGGCTTCAAATGCTTTCTATTTAACTTTAAAGGTAATTACCTTGCCCAATTTGTTCCCCAAACGTCAAATCTTCCCATAAGATTTCATAGTCCAAGCAGTCAGTATCCATATCCAACTTATTAACAGCACTATTTCCACAGCTGCTAGTGCTACTTGTGCTGTTAACATTAATAGAGGAAGACCAAGATCCAGATGCCTCATTATTAGTGGGCCAATTGTTTTCGATCACCAGCGTTTCACTTTTCACACTGGGAGGACTTCTGTGATGATTTGTCTCACCATCTTGATCACTATGCAACCAAGGCCACCCAAGACGGGTGCTCCTTGCCTCTGATCCATCCCTTTCATTTCCTTTCCATGGCCATGACAAACCCTTCTTACCAATTAGTGCTTCAGCTTTCGAGGCTATAATCTTGTGAATAGCAGGTTTTCCATCACTCTCGTCACTAGAATCCCTAGGTTTGACATGGGACTTGTCATCAACAGATGAGAACACACCAAAAGGTGAGAGATGTGCTTCTCCTCTGGGTGTGCTGGCTCCACTAGTATTTGTATCCTCCCTATGATCAGAAAGAGCAGTATCTGAGAAGCCATGATCAGACTGATGACTGTCTCCACTTCCACCTTCATGTTCTATGCCGTTTTCTCCGGTTCGAATTTTAGCCTTGACTTTGTTGGTCACCTTGGATGCCTGTTTTGAGGGTTCAACCAATCAAAGATGAGCTACACCACTTACTTTCTTAATTCACATTGAGGTATCACAAGAAATAAATAAAACTTACCAAATTTGATATTTTAGATGCAATTGCTGCTTGAAAAGGCTGTTGAGAATCAAGACCAAGTTTTGTTGTTATGCTTGTTCTTGGCCTACTAAAGCTTGAATCTGTTTCAGGGAGCCTAGAACCTGACATTTCCATTCTCATTTCTTGAAAGGGTCGTGAATCACTAGATACACAAATAATCCCAACCAAAGTTCCATCATCATCGTAGAATGGAGTATTGGTAGCAACAACTAAAAAGCTCTCTCCCATCTTATTCTTAACCGGAAACTGCCCAGTCCAACTCTAACCCATAGTGAGCCTACGAACTATGTTGTTCGCCATCAGATAATCCCGGGGATCTACAAGCAGCTCAATAGCATCCTTCCCAAGAGCTTCTGCAGCAGAATACCCATAAAGGTTCTCTGCAGTTCGGTTCCTGCAGAATTCAAGCATATTCCATATATACCAACTACGAAATTACATCAGAGACATCCAAATCCAACTCTAGAATCTGTAATAAGCAAAACAAAATTGTCGCATCATTAAAACCTATTCCAATTAAGGGTTTCTCGTAAGCACCAACCCGAACCAAAAATCAACATGCTTGTATAACTCCAACGAACATTAAAAATCAAAGAACCAACAAAACTAAAAAATAAAAAAAACTCGTAATAAGCGTAATAACAACATTGAAACCTGCAGAAAACAAGAACCCAACAGAAAAAGGGACTCATATATTAGACCAAAACTCTCAAATCACGACTCACTCACCAATAAATGATGCGACCACCAAGATCGAAGATGTGAACGGACTGTCCCATAGACAGCAAGCATTCTCTTTTTCTCCTTCTCCTTCTCCTTCTTGTGGCTGTGGCTAAATCAGCTAACTACTGGCTATGAGTTGAAATTTGGCTGAGGGAGATGTCAACAACGCAGACATGGGGCATCAATTTTATGGACAAAAAAAATAACATAGAAGAACCAACCTGAAGAGGAGAGGGATACGTGAGCAGAAGCATAAACCAAGAGTCGGCTATAGGTTTCAGAAAAGACCAAGAAGAGAACAGACGATTGTTTTAAACGTAAGTGACGGAACTAACTTTAAAAACAGCTTTCCGAAAAAGCTCTAATTTGAGCTTTTTTGAAAAGCTTCAATTTCTAGCTTTTAAAAAAGCTGTATTTGGGCTTTTTTAAAAGCTATTTCTATTGAAAAAGTGCTTTTAAAGTTTGTAGCCAAACACCCATTTTTTTCTAAAAATAGCTTTTGCGGTGAAAAAAAGTACTTTTGAGGTCTCCAAAAACTGTTCCAAACAGGCACTTAGTCTGAGTAATTGTAGATGATGGGTTGTGTTTTATGTTTAAGTGATTGTATCAAAGTTATAAATTCCATATTACTAATTTATCGCCCACAACTAAGACAAGTGTACTTTTTGATAACAAATAATATAATAGTGAGTAGGTGTGATTCCACCGGGAGCCAACATTGATTACAAAACTTAAATTATTAACTAGTCTAAACTAAAATAATAAAGAAGTGATTTATATATTTTTTTGATTAGGAAATATAATAAATAAACAAAACCTAAATAGGTAGCCAAAAGGATCAATAATAAGGTAAATAGCAAAAGAGAATTTAATTAATTATCAATATTTAGACAAGTACTTCAATTATCTTACTTTTGAGTTCATGAATCATTTAACCAATAATGGATATATTAAACTGGACCAACAAGATTTTTTAGACATTGAAATTACACTTCTAGAGATATGACTATCTACTCTTCGGTTGGTTAACTCATATATCTATCATTACTAACATTTCTTTGGACAAATATTTATAAAATCTCATAAAAGGTTTTACCGTAACACCAGAAAGATTTCATATGTCTCTTTTGAGCATCCCATTTAACTCCTATTAAATAAGACATGGTCCATCTACATGTAGGCTCTCTCGAGATATTGATAAGTAAATTCAAATAAAATCTAGGTGCTACATCACTAAATCATGCATTAAGAATGATCGAATTAAATTTATAGAAATATATTTCATTCATAAATTAAAACAAATTAACCCATACAAACTTAAAAATGAGGATTTTCTCTATCTAAATATAAAAATTATTTAGTCTTTAATCATAATCATATTAATAAAAGTGATAGATAAAAATAAAGAAAATATGATATAAATAAATCTAGAATGTTAGTCCTTTACGACACCCAAATCAAGGGGGTGAACTAGATATTGATAAATCTTAAACTGAAGATTAGTAATCTAGTGGATGATCACAATTTATAAAGTATGAAAATATGAAATGAAATAATGAATTTTTGTAATACATTTAAACAATAAAGTAAAAAAAGTAAAAAAAAACTAATTTATAGTGATTCAATAAATAACTTTTGTCTATGCTCACTCTCAAAATGTTAGACCTTGAATTTTTTTTTATGATGATGTCTTTAAGCATGAATTTTGATAATTATGTGTTTATGGCTTAGTTTGATTAAATTGGGTTTATTAGTGGATAATTGCGGTTAAATTGAGGCTTAATTAGTATTTATATGGTTTAAATGAGAATTAATGGGTAAAAGTTTATGAGGGAATTTTGGGAAGTTTACTTTAGGTTAGAGGTTGAATTAGTCTTTAAGTTCTTCATGAAAGTTGAAGATTTTAATTTGATCTTTATTTTGATATAAAGTATAGAATTTTTGGATTATGGATTGTGTAGTTATGATTTTTGGAAGTTTCTGTTACTGTTTTAGCATGATTATTAGAGGGCAGAACTTTTAATTTGAAAATTGACTTCTTTAGAGGTCAAATTGATTTTTCTGTCCTTCATAAAAGTTATAGGTTACTTTCTGATCTTCGCATTGATATAAAATATGATGTGTTTGGACTTTGGAGTCGAAAGATAGTATTTTTTTAAAGTTGAGTTATGACTTAGGGCATAATAATTTGGACAGAATTTTTTATGAGAATTTTGACCACATTAGAGGCTGAATTAGTTGCGGAGTTCTACATGGAAGTTGTAGAGCTTCCTGCAATCTTTCTATAGAGACCAAATTTGTTAAATTTGGAGTTCAGAATCAAGAGCTATGATTCTTGGAAGTTTCGGATTATTTATGTATTTTTGTAAAAAAAAAGGAAGGAATTTGGTACAAGCGCTCCTCGCGAGGGCTGCGCTCCCTCATGAGGGCCAGTGGCTCGGGATGGCAAGCGCTGGCGAGGGCGAGCGCCCACGCGATGCCATTTCTGCTTCGTTCTGTTCCTCCCTTGCTCGACGTCGTTTTCTACTTTCCTTCTCTGGGTGCTGCACGTTTTGGCCCTCTGGGTTATGTGTTTATTGGGTTTTGTTGAGGTTGATTTTATTGTTGCCTAATTCAATAATAAACTGAGAGGGTGAATCAAATAAAAAAGATTAAATTAGACTAATGAGATTTAGGTGATTTAATAGAAAAAGGAATTGAACCAGATCGAGAATTTGTACAAAGAGAGATCTTGTATAGCTTTCCAATAGTTTATTAGAGAACTTCAAAACTAATTAAGGTGTTGGATAGGTTGTGAATTGAGATATTGCAACCTTTATAATCTGATTAGGGTTTATGATCTAGTGTTGATGGTTATAACTTGAGATAAAGTAATCAACCCTAGGATAGTCTAGACCCAATAGTCCAATAATTAATAATCAATTAGGTTAGTATTAAATATAGGTAAAATTCTCTTTCTCTCAATCGGTAATTTATTTCAGTTGATTTAATAATTAGTATTTTCATTTTTTATTCTTGAATTGATTGAATGAATTAAATTCCCGTATTAGTTTCATGCAACTTGAATTATTGTTATTATTTATGGCCTTAGAAATTAGGATTATATTAACTCCTTCCTTATGAGATCAACACCTTTGGGATTGCGTTAACAAATTGTATGCTTGTGGATTATCGAGAGTTAATAATTAAAACTTACACATAACCAAAATTCACGATCACCTTCTTGAGATTAGTTTTCAAAATACAATCCTCCTTTCTTGTTTGAATAGCCTATTATAAACTCTTACATTAGTAAAATATTATCTCTCATTTCTCTTCCAAGAATGTAAGCCCCTTGTGCACTATCCGTATGCTTTATTAGAATCTCTTTTAATCCCTTCACCAAGATTTTTGAAACAAATTTGTCGATGGAGTCACAACAAACAATTAGCCTAAAGTCTCCAAAATTCTTTTGTTTAAAAACTTTGGGAATGAGTATCAAGAAATTGTTATTAATATCCTTAAGTAGCCCTTTCTTATGGAAAACCTATGGGATAACATCCTGCACCATATCTTTAGTGATAGGCTATTTTTTCTTAAAGAATAGCATGTTGAAGCCATCTGGTCTTGGTGCTTTGTAAGGACTTAAACATTTGACAACCTACTTAATCTCTAGTTTTGTTATAGGTTTAGAAAGGATTTTAGCTTTTTGTGGTAATGGTCCCAATCATTATACTTTACAACACTTTAATTGAATATTGAGCATTGGTGGCGCCATTCATAGAGCCATAGAAATAATTAAAAGCCTCATACTTTAGCCTGTATTGTTTGGAAATGATTATATTATTAATCATTAAGTTAGAGATTTTATTTGCACATTTTTTAGCAATCACTAATCTATGAAAGAATATAGTACCCCTGTCACCTCCTTTGAGCCATTCTATTATAGATCTTTGCTTCATCAAAGAGTGATCATAGGCCAAAGCCTATAAGATATTATTCATAACTAGTATTTTATTGTCCTCGAGCGCCCTACAATATGGATTTATAAACAAATCATCACGGACTAAAACCAAAGCTCTCTTAGCTATAGCAACCATGTGATGTACATTTACTATATTCTCCTTATAAAATTATTTGAGGTTTTGTTTAATCACTTTCAATCTCTACACATATTTGTGTTATACGGAACCATGTACCTCACCACTAATATCTTTCCATAGAGCATCTATAAAGCTTAATACATCAACAAGGAAATTGTTAAATCTAAAAGGATATTTGAATCTTATATATTTGATCAAGATAATTACTGGTAAGTGATATGATAAGTTAGTGTTAAGAAATAAGGTAAAGTTATTTAGGAATTACAAAAGCCACTTAATGTTGGCTAGACTCCTATCTAATGTTTTTCTTTATGAGATCATTTCCCTATTGTTTGTTGCTCCATATATGAAAATTTCCACTAGACAACACATCAGAGTCTTCAACATCTTACTTAAATTATGTTAAGTACTAATAAAAGTCCTATTCATGTAGAGGGACCTCCTATTCTTTTGATGAACTAATAGCATTGAAGTAACCAGTGAGTAGCCAAATTTTTTCAATTTGGTTTGAAATCCTTTTGATTACATCCTATAGCTATCTTCTTTAATATACATTGTTATGAGCATATATTAACGAGATTTGATAAACAATCCTTATGGTTTTATAAAGAGCATAAGTATGAATTATTTTATCTATAATGCAAGTTACACACACTTCAATTGAGTTACTGTGATATAACACTTGGATTTTTCCATTAAGGTATTGATCAAAATATGACATCTCTTTCTAATTTCTTCTTAGCAACATCAACATGTCATAATTTTTAAATCTAGTTCTAGATTCCAAAATAACTAAAAGGTTAGGTTTATTTTCAATAATAAAATCTTTTGTAATTAATTTCTTAGCATGAGCATTAGCTCCTCAAATGTTCCCAGTTGTACCCTTCATATCTTGTTGCTTTGAGTTAGTGGTTTCTTTTTCCTTTTCAATTTTCTCCGCAACACAATTTCAAACTCTTTCTTAAAGTTGTTATTGACACACTCCTTGCTAGCAACTTATTTTTTTGGCTTCTCTAACCTTAAAGTATTCAAAATTTCTTCTTCTATATTTTGTGCACTTAAGGAATTTTATGATTCTACTATTTCATTCTGAATTGAAGGTTCCTCTCTCTCTTTTTGTTCTATGTAAGTTTAGTTGGAATTTTTCACTTCATGGTTTGTCTTGTTGTTATGATCAAGAGCCTATATCTCACTAACTTTCTCTATCTCATCATACAATCATTTCGTAAACTATGCATATGTATTTGACTCAATTAATTTGTATGCTTGAATAATTTGATTTTACTCTCTTAATCTCCAAAATAATATTATTAGTAATTATGTTTTTATCATCAAAATATTAAATATAACCTCTTTTGGTTTAACACTCTTTAATTTAGGACTCTCCACGGGATCCATCAATGTATAAATATAATGATTATACTCCTCACTTTAT
>JANIHY010000209.1:32352414-32364189 GCA_027479065.1 Erythroxylum brevipes
TTACTCATTGAGTTTCGCAAACTCACCCAAAATTGCGACTATTTTTCAGGACAGCGATAGTGTGACTCCTAGCTCCGGATTTTGAGACTTTTCCTGCTGTGTGAGTGCCGGCGAGAGGAGCATGGCCCACAGGTCGGTCAGCTGGGGTTCTTTGGGATATTTTGGGGGGATGACCTAGATAGGAGTTATTATTGTATATTTTGGATCTGTACAGTTGTAAATATGAACGAATAGTGTATTTGTGGATTTATGAAAGAAATGAGAAGTACTCTTTGGTTTTAAAAAATTTAGTGAATGTGATCTTATAGAACTGCTATATTATTGTGATGCCATGAGAGTTATAAGTATTGATCGTAACGTAGTGCACCCTCATCGTAGGGTATGTATCGGTATGACCTACGGGCGTCCCGGTGTATGCTCTACGGTAAGGGGGCGCTACATTAAATTAGGAGGATGAGTTTAGCCATATATGACTTTCTCTCCAATAACAAAAATAGAAGATAAACTAAGAATTATGAAAAACGTAAAAATTGAAAACCTTTTTCTATGGTGAGGAATGTCCCTTTTATAGGGTTTTCTAATCAAATCCTAATCTAACTCTAACTTGTAAAGATGTCTATTTAAAATTAATTCAAAATCAAACTCCTACATGATAAGGATAAGGCGAAGTCTTCCAGTCAAATTTTAACTCTTCAATTGATCAGCCTTATCCACTGCATCAATGTCTTCACTTTATCTAAAATTTTTCATTATCATTAATAGAGTCCCAATTTGATGAATCTCTGCTTTTTATCTCCTAAAACAAAACAAACATTAATTTTAACATTTAAGCACAAAAATAAATTCAAAACAAAGGAGATAATATTAAATAATTAGTCAAGATGGATCTTATCAATCACTGGTCTATAGATTTTCTCACAAGATTCTATAAGGATATTTGTTCTTATAATTGCTTTGAAGATTGGAAATGTTGAGATAATAGATTTTCTAGTGTCAAAAAGTTCATTGTAATACCGGTAGGCTTCTTTTTTTATTTCTTCCTACCCTAAGATCATGACTCTTAGAATTACTAAGCCTTTTTATCATGTTAAACCAGCTTATGGATTTAATAATGTTATGGAAGAATTTAGTATTCTTGTCCCCATCTTTACACCATTTTGGCCTTGCTCTCTGTTTGAGAATATAATGATGGATTGATTAGGCTTTTAGTATTCATTAAGAGCCCTACTTTCCTTATCCTCTAGGTAGATGTCAATGGGATGATTATAGATATCTTCTTGGAATTTTAGGATATTTTCTTTTGTTTAATCTGACATCTCTTTTGCATACATTGGCTTTTGGCATCCTACTATTAAGTTTCTTCATTTCTTCTTTGATTAACTTAATCCTCCTAACACATTGGAATTGTTTAGTACCTTCAATCTTAGATTGGTCACATCTTCTTGTCTTCCATTTTTAATTCCATGTATATGTTTAATGCATTCCTTCAGATCGTTCATATAGAAATGAGAGCCCATATGTCCTTCTGCCTCGCTCCTATGCATCACACTGTTGAAATCACCCAGGATTATATATAGGTCCTGCATTGTCAAAATAATGTCTTCTTTTTTTTCCTCCCCCATAAGAAACTCCGTTGGTAGTTAAGATTAGCTTCATATACAATGGTAGCATAGAAGAATTAGTGCTTTGATAGTTCCTCCACCTTAATATGAAGAATTCAATCAGTTAAGTCCTCTAAACTTACCCTGACCCTTCGTTTTAAGCTAATATAATTCAACCATAGATGTGGTGCTTGTTATTTGATACAAAAGACCATTACCTACCAAGAGCTTTCAATTTCTGCATGTTCTTTTACTATATTTTATTTTCAAGTAGCCCTACTCTCTAAATAAAGTCCCTAATCACCTTTAGTTTTCTAGGTAGTTCATGCCCCTAAAATTTTTAATAATCAATGACATAGAGTGAAGATAGGGGAGTTTTGGCCCCTAGCTTTAGCTTTTCTACTTGCTTTTTTCCTCCTACTACCTAATACTTCTTTGAAACCCTATTCTATTTCAAGATTAGCCATTTATAGGTTGTTGCCTTCATTAGTATTTGTAGGTTCCTCATTCCCTTTTTGTAGTAACTACATCTACTTCCTCATTAAGCATGGTAACTTTCTCATTGGTTATGTGCGCCTTTATATTAGCATCTAGGGCCCTTTTTGCTTACCTTTCCTTTACTATTGTCTTATTGGCCGAACTAGTATAATATAAGAAGAAATATAGAAACACAGACGAAGTAGAGTATTGTAGAATGAATTTTCATATATCATTCAACAACTGTACAGTAGCTTATATACAAATGTGTTAGTAACTGCTTAACTTACTAATTCTGTTAGTAATGATATTACAATTAATAACTACCTAACTAACATTTATAGAAATATATTGTAACATCCCCTCCATAAGTTGGAATTGGTTGTGAAACCATTCCTAACTTGGCAATGATGACTGCAAATTGTGGATTGCTCAATGACTTCGTCAAAACAACAACTAGTTGCAGATCGGTCAAAACATACATGGGATTAATAAAACCCTCCTTGAACTTGTACCTTACTATATGACAATCAATTTTTAAGTGTTTAATACGTTCATGAAACACTAGGTTTTCAGTGATATATAAAGTTGATTTACTATCACACCATAAGGGAATTGGTGTGTCAAGTTGCACCTGAAAATTCCGAAGCAAATAACAAACCCATTGGAGTTCACATATTGCTGAACCCATGCTTCGATACTCTGCTTCACAGGAGCTTCTTGAAATTGTATTCTACTTTTTAGTTTTCCATGAAACCAGTGATCCACTAAGAAAAATACAATAGCCACTTAAATATTTTCTACTCATAGGACATGCTGCCCAATCACTATCACAATAAGCCTCAACATCTGTATTTAGTTTATCCAAATAAAACAAACCATGAGAACTTGTACCCTTAAGATATTTTACATATCCTAGGTCCTTTATAGTGAACCGGGAATGCAAGAACTACTTTATAACAACAATGTCATCTTCATTACTTCCTACTACTAATACATCATCCACATAGACAATTAGAACAAGAAATGAACTTCCGGAGGACTTTGTGAACAAGCAATAATCATTTGCTGATTGTGTAAAACCATACTTTAGTAATTGACTTGTAAATTCTGAATTCCACTCTCTTGATGCCTGCTTCAACTCATAGAGAGATTTTCGAAGTTTATTAATTTCTCCAAGTTTAGCCTTCATATAGCCTTCAGGGGGAGCCAAATATGCTTCCTCCCTCAAGTATCTATGAAGAAATGCGTTATTAATTCTAGCTGATGAATACACCAACCATTTTTTTCTACTAAAACCAAGAAAACTCTAACTATTACAAGCTTTACAACTGAAGAAAAACTATCAAAATAATCCAACCCTTCCTTTTGGTTGTAACCTTGGGCCACTAACCTTGCTTTCAGTCTCTCCATTGTCCCATCTGGGTTAAATTTTACCTTATAGACCCATTTTGCACCAATAGTATGTTTAACTTCTAGTAAAGTGGTGGTCTCCCACGTGGCATTATCCTCTAATGCCTTTAACTCCTATTTCATTGCCTCAACCCAACCAGGATGCATCACAGCCTATTTTTAATTAACAAGCTCTTTGGTCCTATCAATATTAGCCATAAAAGCCAAATAATTCTTTGAGAATTGTAAATCTGTCATTTGCAAGCCTTTACTGGTAATTAGATTCACATTGATATAGGCAAAATCTTGCATCCATACAGGTGTCTTCCTTGTTCGAGTACTTGTGCATAGTATAGCTATTTGCCTTTCTACTTCAGATATGTTATCAGTATGTGCAAGTTGTGACTCACTTGCTTCATAAATATCGGAAGGAGAATGAACAGAAGTAGCTATAACTGTAGTTCATAAATCATCAGTAACATCTTCATGTTGGTGTTACAGCAACACCTCCTGATCATGGTCAATAACATGCACAAATGGAAGAGAAGGACAAATTTCATTCTCAGACATAGTTTTATAAGGAAATTGATCTTCACAGAATGTTACTTCTCTAGATATAATGATTCGATGAGATTGTAAATCATATGTCTTATATGCCTTTTGACTAGGTACATATCCTAAGAAAATACATTTGAATGATCTAGGAGAAAACTTATCTTTATTTGGCTGAGTATTTGTGACAAAACATAAGCAACCAAAGGTCTTCCATAATCAGGCCTTTTGTTGAAGAGTACCTTAAAAGGACATTTTCACTTCAAAATTGGAGCTGGCAGTCTATTTATTATGTGCGTAGCAGTGAGCATTGCTTCCCCCCAAATATGTTTGGGTAAGCTTGCTTCAAACAAAAATGCTCGTGCAACTTGAGTCAAGTGCCTATGCTTTCTTTCCACCACTCCATTCTGCTGAGGAGTATAGACACAAGTTTTCTGATGTAAATTTCCCATCCTCTCTAACAGATCTCTACATGTCTCATTAACAAATTCAGTTCCATTGTCAGTTCTAATGCTCTTAACCTTGCAGTCAAACTGATTATGCAGCATACGTAAACACTTTTCAATATTTTGAGTGACTTGTTGCATGTATTTAAACAAAAAAAATCCAAGCTGTTATACTAAAATCATCGACAATAGTCAACATTTAATGAGCTCTATTAATGGCAGATTTGGTGTAAGGTCCCTAAAGATCTATGTGCAACAACTCCAATATATTTGTGGTTTGAATTGAAGAAGTAGGAAAAGATAGTCTATGTTGTTTAGAGAAATGACAAACGTCAAAAGTTTTATTATAACCAGAAAGATGAATACAAGGTACGTGCTGTATTACAGGAAAAGAAGCATATCCCAGCCTTTGATGTCAATAAATGGCATTATTATCACTAATTACAACAGAATGAGAAACAAAATTACAAGTATGAAGAGGTTTATGGAATGGAAAACAAATATTATAAGAGTTGCTATGTGAGTCATTTGATGAAGAGGTAAAAAGATGAAAAGATTGTAAGGTGAGTATATATAGATTGCATATGACTTAACCAATAGCAATGAGAGCTTTACTCTGTTGGTCCTATATATAACAACAAGAAGGAAAACAAGAAACAAACACATTAGCATCTTTAGTAAGTTTGTTAAGAGAAAACAAATTGAATTTGAAGGAAGCAATAAGTAGAAAATCTTTAAGTTGAAGGGTAGAATGTAAGGTGACATGGCCCGAATGTTTAACATGTTTAAGACTATTATTATGGAGATTAATAGGTACAAGGAATTGGAGTTGTGCAATATTTTTTCATAAAAACACATATGATTGGATGCGCCGCTATCAAATATCCAAACATCACTTGAATTTAGTGAATGAGCATTAAGAATGTGTCATATCTTAGCTACCTAACCTACAAAATTTACAAGATCAGTTACCATGTTCACATATTCTTCAACAGGCCGCTGTCCTTTAAGGATTTTGGACATCTCCTTTTGAATTAAAGAATTCACCATGCTAGTAAGATTATCATCAGTAGCCAAACTATCTACAGCTGTTGTATCAAGCTGCTCTTGTCGCACCATATTAGCCATTTTTCCTCTCTTTTTTGTTGCTTTTTTTTCTTTTAATGCTTTGAACCAATCTGGATAACCATGGATTTTAGAACATGAATCCCGTGTATGACCAGCCACATTATATAATGATCACAAAATCTTCTTTCTTATTTGCCTCTTTCCGTTTATAACTGCCACCCTTAGTATTGGAATTCTTGGCCAAAAGAGCACTAGCTTCAGTAACAGTATTACCATAAATCATGCTCACTTGTCTTTGTTTTTCAACTCTTAAGACCGTAGAATAAGCTTTATTTATGTTAGGCAAAGGCTCAAGATTAAAAAATTTGACTCCTCACATTATCAAATGTTGGATTAAGTCCTATCAGGAATTGCTCAGGAATTGCATTAGTCTAGTAAATTCCTCTCTTTCAGCCATTAGAACAGTCAAATCACAACTACAGCCATGGCAATTACAACTAGGTAGAGGCATAAGTCTATTTAATTCTTCCTAACATCGATTCATCTTGCTATAATAGGCAGTAACAGAATCAGTACCCTATTCCAAAGAAGAAACTTCTCTTTGCAATTGATACCTAAGAGGACCATTATTCTCGCCAAGTCTTTTCTCAATCGTATCTTATAACACCTTGGAACTAGCACAATAGATGAAATTATCATACATCTCCTCAGTTATAGAATTCAAAAGCCACGCCTTAATCATGGAATCAACTTTCTTCCATCTCTTGTAGAGGTTAGGATTCGTAGGAGTAGGTAAACTTCCATCAATGAAACATATCTTGTCCTTGGCTTCAAGACTGGTTTTAACAGCTATACTCCAGGTAAGATAATTGTTACCTATGAGAGGAGAAGCAATTAGAATCATTCATGGATGATCAGAACTCTGCAAATGCAATGGATCTCTATCAACATCACGATTCATTGTTGCGGAGGGAGCTTCATGAACAACGTCACCATGTAAAGTTGCCATAGCTTCAAAGAAACCCAATTAGCGATCAAGGATGAGTTTGATCGTCTGGCTCTGATACCATGTAATAGAAGAAAAAATATAAAACCGTAGACGAAGTAAAGTATTGTAGAATGAATTTTCATATATCATTCAACAGCTGTACAGTAGCTTATATACAAGTGCGTTAGTAACGGCTTAACTTACTAATTCTGTTAGTAACAATATTACAGTTAATAACTAACTAACTAATGTTTACAGAAATATATTGTAACATCTAGAAAACCTACTTTCTTAAAGTTGTAGTTTCGTCCATAAATAGAGGTTTGCCTAGAAAGCTCGCCAGGGAGCTAAGCCTTTTTGTGGACCAATATTCAAATGGGATTATGGATTTCTTCAAGTGGAGAGCTTTCTATCCATTGCTGGAGAAGCAACGGTATATTGTATGTGCCAGAGGCCATCTACCATTTTTTTCTTGGCTTCATTTACTGTGAAATTTAAATAACACATGGTTATCTTCTGTTAGTAGTATTTCCTGTAATCCTTTTGTTTTCAATGCTTTGAATGCCTAGCTTTGTATTGATGGATATACAGGTATTTTGTCCACAAAGAAGCCGACCACAGTGGATTTCCAGACTTTTAGTTCATTCTTTAAGACATCAATATCAGGTACAACCACGTTCCTCCTTTGAGGATTGGGGGTAAGAATTGTACTTTGGATTTTGTCGCTTCTCCAACCACAAATATCGAGTTCATTTGAGTGGAATGGATTAATTTCGGGCTGGGATCTATATTTTTGGTTGGTAGGAGTAATGGGAAGGACATTTCCATATTGGTTTGTTCTTTTGATGGTCTAATTTATATAGGTTATAGGGCAGCCTCTATGATGGACCAGTATAAGGATCAGGTGCTGTATGGGATTGTGGGACAGATGTAAGGACAAGTATACCCTTACAGAAAGGTGTGATTTGGGGCGGGAAGGTGGTGATGGGGGAGATTAACAGATTGGTACAGGTTCTAGGTTTGACGGGGGATAATAACAGACAGTGTAGAAGAATGGTGAGGGGAGGAGGTAGATAAAATACAAATGTTATTGAGGTAAGAAAAATCCAAAAAACTTTCAAATAATGAATATTTTAATAAAATTCAGTAATTTTGAGAATAATGATCGGTCCAAATAGATTAATATATTAACAAATGAAAACAATTTTACAAATCATATTTAGAATTCTTACAAACTTACAAACTTCTTCTTCCACTTCTCACAACCTGACGATAATTGTTTGTCAAAGACACACATTAATTGCTTGTACAACATAGTCTGTATCTATCTCTAACCATGGTCTTACTTTGTCAACATGGTTAAGAGCCGTCTACACATGATGACAATGCCACAACACCGCATTTTAGTTAAGATGGATTAATTTCGCTCCACAGACTATTTTTGGGTTTTCTGCTAGAAACCTGAAAATGTGAAGTAGACATGATAATGGCCAAAGTCTCCATTTCAATCCCTGCTGATTTATCAAACCAAACTATAATACTAGAGAGCTAGAATGCCTGTCAACAAACTGTGGAATCTAAGCTGCAGGATTGCATACATCTGAATGCAGCCACAGAAGTACTAAGAGAAATGTTTTGAACAGAAGGAGAATGTGGGAAGAAAGTGGAAAATTAAGTAGAACAGTTATCCTTCAAAGGGGCCATAAGATTTCACAGTTCCAACCAAGTCAGTGGCTGCTTTAAGTGCATTCAGGAGATGCTCTGGACGATCTTCGATGTTAGCCAAACCATGGCCTACCTGCATGGACCTCAAGACCCTTCCAACAATCTGCATTTATAGAATGACAACCATCTGATAAACAAAAATCTAAACGAAGTAGCTGAAAAACACGTGGAAAAAGTGATATAACAAAATGCCACCTTGCGTGCATAGCCACCATAAGCTATGCCGCTAATTAAAGCATGTGATGAAGTTGGTGAAGCTTTGTTTTGATTCTTATCCTCTGAACCAACTGAAGAAAGAAAACCCAAAATGTAATGAACAACACTTAATAAGATTCCAAATAAAAGAAATTGGTGAAAGCTTTGCAAGTACTTGATGTGGTTTGGAAAAGACCCTCCCTCTTTAATCCATCAACTGTATGAGCATTTGTTCCACCAGCCAACTGAAAGAATCCTACCAACAAATGAAGTAGAGATACAGTTTGACAAGTATTTCCAATAAGACTAGCAGAATAAATCCTAGAAAATTCACAATGTGCACATCACGGTAACTGTTTACACAAACCATGGGGTTTGTCTTTTGCAGCAGCCAAACAAACAGAGAATGCAATCGATTCCCTCGTGGTGCCTCGGCCAATATCTCCGCTCATCGGACGACCATCCAACTATGCTTTGAGATCAAACAGAATGTTAAATTTTGTTTTTTCTAGACATGCTAATTTGGAAAGTTAACCTTTTGATTGCAAACAAATATTGTCACACCTGCCATAAATTGGGGCAGCATAGATGAGGTTCCATAATTGAGTACATATCATTCATTGAAGAAACAGTGGAGTCTCCAGTGTATGGCAAGCTAACCTGCACATACATTGTTAATTACCAAGGAGATCGAGTTAGAATACAAAATTGATCACCCTTCATCCGCTTAGCCCTAACATTATTTTACAGGTCAATCACTAGTGGCAGTTATCTTACCCACCGCAACTAGCTTCAAGTATCCCATTGAAGATCTCAAACAATTCCAAATTTTAATAAATGGAGCAGTCTGCCTGTAACAGAAAAGGGCACAATTGTTCATAGAAGAGAAAGGACATTTTTCAGAGCAGCAAAGCATGCTAAGCATCAAAATAGAGGCAGTTTCCCATTGGTACACAGGATATAAGGTGATTTTGGTGTCTCTATTATGGGATATAGTCATCCATGACACATGCCAAGCAAAATGAGAAAAAAAATGATCTTGCCCCAAAGGTATGCCTATTTTTCATTCTAAAGTAGTTTATGGAGTAAGGAACTATACCTTCCACTTGTATGTATCTCTACAGCATCAACATCGCATCTTTTAAGAAGTTCAGCAGTTGCACTGGCATCTCTGACATAAGCATTCACTCCTGGATCAAACCAACTAGTTAGTTTCAAGGGACTATGCTTAAATTTCAGAATCCTAGCCAGCTGCAACCCACAATAGAGGGAAAGAGAAGCTTCTGTGATTTCATAAGGAAGAAGGTTTAGGAAAGTAAAATATATAGACTAGCTTAAAGAAACACGGGAGGGTTACCTACTTATTTTATCATAAGGGCAAACTGGAAAACACCGGCCACATCCATAACACCTGTCAGTTATGACTCCACCCTGTACATAGATATTAATAAAAGGTAGAAAAACATGATTTACTACCAAATCAATACCAAGAAACCTTCCAACATAGGTGGTCTCAGAATTTACTCTATCAACTACGTTTAGTACATTTAAAGTAATGGTGTCAAATGAAAAATTGACTGTTGATTTCTCTTCCTTCAGTGAAATTGCATTAGCAGGACAGACAACCTCACAAGGCCTTGTACAGTCCAGGGGGCAATCCTCTGGATCAAATTCTGTTGACAATAATAGCAGTTACGGTCAAGTTTCCAAAGATTGCTGCATCTTGTTGATCAGGCTTTCACATGAAAAAAATATAAAAAGGAAAAAGGGTCACAATAACGAGTAATTACCAGGATCCTATCATCCAGACCAATTCTTTTGACACTTATGTCTCATTGACTATAAAAACAAAACGACAGCCTCTCGTTAAAGCTAACTGAACAAGGACTTATTTCAGTTACTTCGTTACTTTTATTAAGAGCTAAAGCATGATAAAAGCTTATGAACCTACACAAACACCGGCCATCTCTGTGGTGGAATTACTTATTAGTTACCTCACCTGAGGCCACAGTTGCGAGTCAATCCCACAATTGTACATTTAATCTTTCTATAGATAACTACCAAATAACCAATACTTTTCTCATCCTCAAGAATGTACCACCTGTGGAACAGAAAAATGTTCCAGTTCCAAGATGGAATAAGATACTAGAAGTCTGCATCCTCTTTGACTCCTATAGGATGCCCTAGTTATAATGCTTGCCAACTCAAGCAAACTTAAATGCTAGAATGGGTTACTTACCGGCTTTCCGAAAGTGTGGATCTTCATCATCATTAACACTAATCATTACCCAGGGCCTGCGAAGGTTCAAAATCTTTTTTGCTGCGTCAATACCTTCATTTACAGCGCTCACAACGGCTACATCAGCAGCACAGTCAATGCAATCAACTGCCAACCATTCACCACAGACTCACTAACTAAAACCCACAAAAACTGACAAGACATGTATTTAATCCACAAGCATGACTACCTACATATATTCATGTATTTTAAGGAAACCAAAATCATAGAACAATAAACTGTAACATTTACCTCCAGCTAGAGTGTAAATTAGAGACAGGTTCCTTATATCAACGACATCCTAAAAACAGGCAAAAAGAAAATATTAAAGCTCAAAGGTTATGAAGAGATATTATGACAATGGAGTTAGGAATACCTCAAAGCTAGCACCACATATGAGCTTGACCCAGTTGCCATTCCGAAGTGCCTCAAGTGGTGAGGATACAAGAGAAGGAACACCAACAGTTTTTACAAGGTTCCTGACACTACCAAGACATCTTATGTTCTTAAGGTTCAGTTTTCCTGAAAAGAAACATGGAGATACTCTGTATATAAATGATCCAAAAGTATAATAAAAAAAAAGCAGTAGAATTATTTGAAAGGAGCTACCTTGAGATTGAGGCCAAATTGAACCCTGGAGTGATAAGGTCAAAGACATTTCATTAGAAAAGCGGGGAGTGTTAAACAGTTGAGGAAAACCTTTCAACGGGCACCTTTGGTTTACTATGTCGGGTCATTACTCTCATAGCAGCACAGTAATATGAAGTTTTTGTCCAAATTGTATGGTGCTGGGCGTGGAGATAAGCATGCCGAATATGTTCTCAGGGGTGAGAGTGAGACATAGTCTAGATAAAGTATAATAACCTTTACCTGTGCATTCACCAACTAATATTTGTTAATTCTTCACCACGGATGTCAAAAGATTTGTTTTTGTTTTTTATTTTTAACTTTTAAAAATCTGTTTGTTCAAAATTTTAGTTTATGACTTTCTTCTTTCAATGCTGGCCATTTTTAGTTTTCAAAAATTATAAAAGTTATAAAAAGTAGTTTTTT
>JANIHY010000209.1:32568909-32587123 GCA_027479065.1 Erythroxylum brevipes
GAGAAATAAAGAACGTTTTGGCTTATTTATTAATTATTAAGCTGTTACCCACTGAGCCATCGAGCTCACACCCCTTTTCCCCTCCATAGGTGACGAGCGGGAACACGAGTTACAGTATTGGGATTTAGGCATCACTCTGATGCTTTTAACTTTAGAAGTCATTTTTGGAAACAAAGAGTTAGGTTGTATTTTGGAGAATTGATTCATTCGGTACTTTGACATTTTGACATTTTGGATTGTCTTTGTAATAACTCATATTATTCATGTAAATACAAGAGTGTTGGGTTTTAATGTAATTCATGTAATTTGCATATGTTTTATTCAAATGCATCATTGTATGGTTTGAATTGGTAAATGGAGTGGCTTGAGAATTGCTTTATGGATTGAGAATGATTAGAGATATAAGCTTGCGGTTGCTGCCATTTGAGTATTTATTGGATTTTTGGATTTAGTTGGTAGTTGAAATATTGAAGTTTGTGAATATTAAGTTTTATGCAGGTGATGGTAATTGGATTGAAGTTTGGCTAGTTAAATATTCAAAGAAGATGCTGTCAAATTTTTACAAAATTTGACAGAAACTTCTCTTAGATTTTTGACGCTCTTAGTATTTGAATTGAATTGAGGTGTCTTCTTGAAGATTATAGTATTTGTTGAGAGCTTTCCAATGATATAGAATTTGTCACTTTTGGACTTAAAATGAAGAAGTTATGAGGTTGGGACTACATTCAGTTACTGTTCATAATGTTATTTTACTGTTTCATTAGTCCTTATATGAGCAGTGGCTTTAAATGATTTTTTACCTCGTTTAATGATGAAACTAACTTTTGCATCCTCATAAAAATTGTAGAGCATCTTGTTATCTTTTCATGGAGGCATAACATGAAGTCTTTGGTATTTGGAGTAAAAAGTTATGAGAGTTAGAAAGAATGTAGTTTCTGGTCATTTTACTACTTGTATAGTTTGTGTGTTGTGATAGTTTGAAGAATGTTGGAAATTGGGATCTTGATGTGCAAATTGAGTTGAAATTTGAGAACCTAGTAACTTGATCTTAGAGTTGAAGCTGTTATGAAGTGTTTAGGCTCTAGAATAAGTAAATTTGGGAAGTGTATAAATGGTTATGAAGTTAGGTTGAAGGTGAGAGGTTTGGGAGAAGCATTGGAGTTTTGGGAAATCCAATGTCCGTTAAACGGACATGGATGTTCGTTAAACAGACATCCTCGGGTGTAAAAACACCCTTTGGCCAGTTCATGTCCGTTTAACGGACATTCTTGGATCATTTGGGCCATTCTCACCCGAACGTGTCCGTTAAACGGACATGGATGTCCGTTTAACGGGCAGCTACGGGAAAAATGTTGAATTTCTAAATTGTTAGAGGCCGAATATCGTTTTGTGGTTTCAATGAAAGTTGTAGATCTAGATGTCTAATTTCTAATGGTCCAAAAACGAACGAAATCAGATTTATAAATAGAAAGTTATGGTGATTGCGCCAAAAGATGTTGAAATTGATTTAGGGTATGAACATACTCAATTCTTTTGGGCATAAATCCCCCATCCGACCTCCAATTGAAGTGATTCTTAAAGAAATGGATTCCTAAGACGTGTCTGTATTCCTTAATAAAAATTTGTATCAATTGGAGTTGATTTGAGAGGTTTTGAATGAGAACAAGTGAGAGGTCGGATAGGATGACTTGTTTAAGGTATGAACACATGCTGGTATTTTGATGATATTTTGAGTTGTAGAACTCCGATTGAGGTGATTAATGCTTCAAAAGAAACAAGAGACATAGAGCTATGATTTATATGGAGAAGTCAAATTGAAATTCCGATTTGAAGTTTTCTAATTTCTGTGCTCAAGCAGTAAACTTTGAGTTCAAGCATGGTGACTATGTTGTGTGGCACACCATGGGACCATTTGTAAGTAAATTTTTAGGATGTTATGAGAATAATGATGAATTGATAATGTCTATTATGGATATATAAAAAAACAATTGATGGCTAATGGGGTTTAATGCAATAACCCTGCTAGATGATGTGCATGATCAAGTGAAGTATGACGGTTTTCGTAAGAGTTGGGTTTCGGAAACGGGACCCAACAACATTAACGTGCAGATATATTTCTTTCTTATTATAGAAACTTAGTGTTTCAAACTTCAAAGAATATTATTGTTGAACTCAATAAGGGTGAGAAACTTAATGGTGACAATTATAAAATATGGAGTATGAAAATCCAATATGTACTAAAAGATCAAGAGGCTTTTGAACCATTAAACCTAACCATGGACGTTCCTGAGGAGGGCACTATAGTCCAACATTGTTGGGCCCGGGTCCTGGATCCCGATTCCCGAGGTGACCCCTCGGGCCGAGCCCACACCGAGCTCCCAAACCACGGACCCGATCCCAACATCCATACATCCATTTCGATTCATACACATACATACAAGTACATACATTCTACACATGCAGTCCATTAATGAATTAAACACCCTATAATCCACGGGGCTTCATGCCATTACAAATTAGAGGAAATTTAGCAAATATTCTCAAATGTAGCATAATACAAAATAAAATTCAAAATTCAAAATACATAAGTATGCTCCATGATGATATGCTGGCGGGCTAACCAAAATACTAACTTAATACAAGACTCCTAACTAGCTTGAAGTTTCCGATGCCTTGCAAGGTCAACGATCGCCTCGATCTGCACCTAAGGAGGGGAGAGTAATGGGGTGAGCTGCGAAGCTCAGTGACATATACATTTATAGCCATTGGCGACGAGCCACACATTCAAGCATATTTATGTACAAGTATAGAAAGTCAAGATTTATCAAGTGATTCTCATTCATATAAACCTATGTCATGCAATTTCTGTTTCTCAACATAACAATTATTATGCATCATTCCTATCAAATCATTCATGAATGCACACAAATGGTTCGAGAGTTCTGTAAAACGATCCGGATAAACCAAAGTTTATACCGTAAACTATCCGAGTCCGATTTCTCAAGGATCTCGTTGCCTCAAGCGGGCAGCCGGGAGAAGGCTTTATGTCAACGTGCACGTGACTCCATCCGTAACTCTCTTACCCAAACAAAACACATAACCATTCGTTTCATGCTCAAAGCATTTTATCAAAGCTTTCATTCTTTCCATTTTTGCCAAAATATGCCATAAGGCCTATCAAGGCCATGCATAATCATAATCATAATGCAAGTTCAATATTTCTCATATAATTTAACACAAGCAATGTCACATAATGCAAGCAAGCACACACAAGGCATTTTGCCCATACACACAATAACCATAAACATATTACCCACCTAATATCGCTTGAGTATCTGACTCACTGATGTCCTTCCTCTTGCGATTGGGTCAAAACAGCTTGGTTTCCTATAATAAACCAAGTTTTCATTCCATCAATATCTAAACGAATATATTCAATAAGCTTGAAAATCGAAAATATTAATAATAAAATTCTACATTCGACTCCCTCCTAAAATCCCGAACCCTTAGAGGCTAATGCCAAACTTCCCTTCTTCATAAAACTTGTAGCCCTTTATTTCTAGTTCACAACGAATCTGAAATTATCTCAATTGGACATCTACACCAAAAGATATTCCAAAAAATATCAAAGTTTCTCATTGCTGGAAACAGGGGCTCGCCGCGACGAAGTTTCGCTCGCCGCGACGATCGGGTTGTGCTCGCCGCGACGAAGGCCACGTTCATCGCGGCGAACAGCTTGGTCTCACCGCGGCGTGAATGCAAGTGTGCGCTGCGACGTGCACCAATTTTCCTGCACATCACGACGTGCTCCTTCTCGCATGTTGCGGCGTGCTTCCGCTCACACGTCGTGGCGAATAATTTATTCGATCGCCGCGACGTTGCTCCGTTTCATGCACGCCGCGGCGTGTCTGGAGGTCGACTCCGAGACCCGATTTCTGGAAATTTCCAACTTCAATCCTTTCCCAAACTCAAATGCAACATGCCTAAACAATAGATCAAGTCTTACTCTACATTTCTAACCCATTCTAAGCTTCCAATCCATCATAAACTCAACAACCCAAAGAAATCTCTACATTTTTCCCTAAAACCCTAAAACCTTTGATTCTGCTACATTCAACGTTTTTTAGGTTTAAATCCAGCCATAACAAGAAGAAACGAAGCTAACTTACCTAGAATGAGCTTCAAATCGCAAAAATCGCAAAAATCACAACTCTCTTCTTCTCCTCTTCTTCTCCACCGACGGCGCACTCTCCTCTTCTTCTCTTCTTCTTTTCTTTTCTTCTCTTCTTTTCTTTCTAATTTCTTTCTCTTAAACCTAAAGGGAACAAAGACTAAGTTACCCTTCTCACAAGCCTAAACCCATTTCAACCTAAGAAATCTTCCAAAAATGCCCTTACACATTTGAATATCTTAATCTCATTTAAACCACATTATAATTAATTAAGCCTCAAATATCCACTAATATTCCTAATTTAGTCAAACTAAGGCATAAATACATAATTATCGCAATTCATGCTTAATGACATCATAAAAAAAATTCGGGGCCTAACAAAAAACTTGAAGTGCCCATATCTTGTTTTAAGTGCACTTTTGGTATATCCACCTCATTTATTTTCAACTGATAATATCCTGATCTCAAGTCTAGCTTTGTGAACACCTGAGCTTCATGTAATTGATCAAACAAATCATCAGTCTTTGGCAATGGATACTTATTCTTAACTGTTGCCCGATTCAACTGGCGATAATCAATACACAATCTAAGAGTTCCGTCCTTCTTCTTCACAAACAATAGTGAAGCTCCCCAGGGTGACATACTGGGTTGAATAAAACCCTTATCTAACAACTCCTGTAACTAGATCTTTAGTTCCTTTAGTTCAACAGGTACCATCCTATATGGAGGAATTGATATAGAAGCGGTACCTGGACCAATATCAATAGTAAACTTCGTCTCCCTTTCTGGGGGTAATGCCGGTAGTTCAGCAGGAAACACATCCAGAAATTTCCTAACAATAAGAATATCCTGAATGGTTTGTTCATGCTGAGTATCAACTATGTGGTCAAGATAAGCCTCACATCTACTTCGGATCAATCTCAAAGCACTCATGAATGAAATTAGTAAGGCTAGCACTGCTTGACTAACTCATCAAACCACCACTATCAGCTGATTAGGGGATTCAAGAACTACCTCCTTAGTATAACAATTCATCACTGCCCTATGAGCAGTGAGCCAATATATGCCTAAGATGAGGTCTATCTCTCTCAACTGCAATATACTCAAATCAGCTTCTAATTTTGCCTGATCAATTTGAACTAGGCACCTTTTACATACCTCACTAATCACTGTTGTGCTACCCACTGGAGTACTTCCGCTAACCTACATTTCAATATCTCTCTCTCACAATGCAATCTAGATTCCAAATAAATGAATGTGTATATCTTGGATCTACTAATGCATATGCTTCAAAATGAAAAACATTCAACATACCTGCTACCACATCTGGAGAGTTATGTGTCTCCTGTCTAGTGATGGCATAGATCCTGGCTTGAGGTTGCGACTAATTAATCCGTACCTCAGTCCTGACACTGGGCCTTACTATCTAGGTTTTGCCTCTACCTCTACCTCTTTGTGTGGTTCTGCTAGCTCTACTTTATCGAACAGTTTTCTCAGACACTGTTCCTCCTCTAACTCCAGACTGTGGTCCTAACATCTCAAGACAATCTCTGATCATATGATCTACAGAACCACAATGGAAACAAGCTCTTGTGAACCTCCAACATTCACCACCATGCTTTTTACCATAATGCTCACAATCAGGCAGCTGTTGTGACTGGTCAGAGGACATTTGCGCTCTACCTCATCCATATTGAGCAAATCCACCTCTTGGTCACGATCCAGTTTGTCTCGATCTTGACTAGAATCGAGACAATCATCGAGACATCTATTCTGGTGCTTTTTGAAACTTCTGCTAGAATCGGCCTGAGATTCATCCTGCCTTTTGCCTCTGACCTCCTGTCTGTACTCTCCCTAACCATCCTCTAAAAACTATTCAATTTTGATTGAGGCCACTCGGAGTTTTGTAAAACTGCTCAAATTAAAAATGGCTAGCCTCGTTCTGATTTCCATGTTCAAATTGTCTTCAAATCGTCTACATTTATCTTCCTCAATTAGGATCAATGTAGTTGCATATCTCATTAAATCATTGAATCTTATCTCGTACTCTGCCACAGTGAGCCTGCCTTGTTTCAAATCTAAGCACTCTTTCATCTTCCAATCCATGTAAATCTTAGGCATATAGTTCCCTCGGAATAGTCTCAAAAAGTCTTCCCAGGTTAAACTACAAGGTCTGGTGATACTGTACGGTATAGTTTTCCACCACTGGTATGCAGGACCTAGCAGTAATGCGATCGCATAATCAAATCTTTCATCTACCTCACAGTCCATCTGGTCGAACACTCTTTCCATTCTCTCTAACCACCCTTCTGCCTCAGTCAGGTTTGTACTTCCGTAAAAGTCCACAACCCCCTACTTTCTCAATTTATCGTATCTTTCTTCTCACCTCATAGGAATTCTCGGAGGCATTTGAACAAACTCAAGTACAGGAGACTCTGCATTGGCTCCTACAGACTCCATATCAGCTGACTCTCCAATTTAATCTCCTATGAAGGGTGACCTATAACAAACAAAAGTTATAATCACTATCTGAATCTCCCACTATTGATCATATTATGTCCCTAAAGGTGCCAAATCATTCTCTGATACCAAAAATGTAACATCCCACTACCATAAAGTATATACTCGAACATCCAAGAACATTCAAGTACATATCTTATGATAATGGTATGTTAGAGCAAAATCAAATCCAACTGACACATGGCATCATTTAACTTAATTAAAAATCGTGAAAATTTAAAACCTTCATTGTATTCATTCACAAAATCTTACACTATATTTTACAAACTTTATACAAGTTATCGAGAAAAGACTACAAAATATAATTTACAACTCTTTTGATGCCAGCTGACAGACCTCTGAATCATAACTAATCCAAAATGTACCTCTAATCTAGATCAAGAAATTAGGTCGCCTGTATAGTACCTAAAAAGCTGCGTTGCAATTTTTTATGAGTTTTGCAAACTCAATGAGCGAACCATCATTGATGATTTCACCCAGGTCATATACACAAATCACATTTTTCACAGATATTCATTCAGAACATGTATATTTCAAATACACACATTAACATGGCATAACATGTAATCACTGCGAATCAGAACAGATATTTACAAATACAAATGTACATGTGATTCTAGATTCGTTATTAATGTTGTGACCGAGTGCCTATCACATACGTATATAGATACTAGCCTATTGGGCTCAGTTAGAATAGAATCACGCAGTATAGCTCTAAATGCAGAATCAGAAATTACAGAGCAAAGCTCTACGTGCAATCACTTTTATACTAGCTACTCCGGTCACAATGCTTTTATCTGAACATGCATTTTTTAAAATGCATCAAATACATAATATGCCATGTAAAACAATCACATATGATGCACAGTTAGAATCTCATAGTCAGTGGACCTAACTCCGACATTCAACTTTCATTGAGAATTCACATAACATTTAAAATTCAAATATACATAGAATAATACATTCCCAAATATTAAAGTCCTCGAACTTTAAGTCCGGAATTCTTAAACAAATCACAAACTTTTAATATTTGGAAATTAAACAAATATAATCAATCCTAGGAAAATCATCTAGGTTGACTCACAATACCCTCCGATATGCTATTGTCTGGATGGTCCAACAATGTCTGACTGTTGTCCAACGTGATCCTCTATAACATACACAACTTATTGACATGTGTTACTCTTTTGCACAAATGTATAAACATGCCTTTATGCACATCTATGTATATAAAAAATGCACAATATCAATGACAAATCCGTGTGTCTTATCAAATTCTTATCACCAAATCATTCAAATATCAAAACCCTCATTGATAATATTGGTACTTAGGGTTTGGACCACAATAAAACAATGTAAAGTTTATTTCATAACTCAATTGATCACTTCAGATTTTTCTAACAACATACTTTCGGGTCAACTTTGCATATTCATTATGATAAGTTAATTGACCCAATTAGGCAACACTTTCTTCTAAAAAATTATTCTCCAATGTCTTAACTTTCTAATGATATAAAGATCATTCAATTTGATTTAGTATTTCCAAAGTTATACTCAATTTACTTTGGACTATTCTTAAAGAATAACTGTACTCTATATTCATCTTCAAGTCATATTTTTCAATTCTTAATGACAGAATTAAAATTCCATCTCTTCAAACAATTTGTATCCATATATCTTTAGTTCAATTTAAATTAAGAATCATTCCATTTGGATATCTACTGATCACAATATACTCAAAATACCGAAGTATGTTTAGTGAAATAATACCATTTATCATATTCTAGTAATCCTCAACATGTTCATCTTAAATTCAACAATCAATTCATTTCAGATGGCTATAATTTTTATTGGAGTTGAAAAAAAAAGTGTTTTGAATCTAATGGTCCAATAATCAAGTCATTTGGACATTGGGTGAAGAGGTTATAACAAAAATATCAAAGGATGTTCAAAAATTGAAAAAAGTTGGAAGTTGCAATCGTACGTCTACACGATCGCGAGTTTTACTAGCAGGTCGCGATTCTATTCAGCAATGTCACGATCATGTTGAAGCATGATCGCTATTCGTGACCTTCGTTAATGAAGTCGCTCTCTTCTTCACCGAATAGCTTCTTCATCTTCTCCTTCCATTTTTTTTCATTTGTTCGCACTTCTAAAACCTCTATTATGTATTTCTATACCCGATTCTATCTCTAAACAAATCAGAGAAACTTACCATTCAAACACCAAAAATCCGAACATTTTTATTCACTTCCTCTCTCTACTGTATTTTTTCCATAATTTTATTCACACACTCAATCCTCTTCACTTAACACTTAAAACATATAAACCAATTCTTCTAACTTCATTTTAGCTCATCAACACACAACAATTCAAAATTTCAAGATTCACATTTAACCATCAAAATCTGATTCTCATACTTGTAAATTTCAGTTTTTGCAATTTATTCTCTATCTACATTCATCAGATCCACTTTCCCATTTTTCCACTCATTCATTTCATCATAAATTTATCATTTAAGCAACTATATTTCACGACCTCACCAAAACTTCATTTCATATCATTTAACTCATTTAAATTCATGTAAATCCATCTATAAAAATACTTTACAATTTCATGCATCAGCTGTGAAATCACTATATTCGAATTTCTCTAAACCTATATATATATATATATATATATATATAAGAATCTATATTTATGTGTGTGTTGCTTCTTCTTCTTCTTTTATTATGAATTTGTATAGAAATTAAGAAGAAGAAGAAAAAAAACATGAATTTGCATTTGAAGCTGAGTTGAGTGCGGTAATTACCTTCTTCTGTGTGGTTAGGAGTTATGAGAAGAGCTAAACTAAAAGCTGTTAATCTTATCATGAATAAAAGCAATGTTGTGTAGTTGACAGATGATGTGTATCAGCGCAATTCTTGCATTAGTTAGCAGATCTTTGAACTTGTAATTTGTGAGATTTCTTACCTTTTTCACTGAGCTTCTTTTCAATTGTTTGGTGAGCATACTGTTGTGTGCTGATTACTATGTGGTTAGCAGTTTTGAGAGCAAAACTACAAGCTATTTATCTTATCATGAGTAATGAACTGTTGTGTGGTATATTTGTTGTTTCTTCAGCCCCTCTCTTTCCAATTTTTATACACGCATAGCTGTTGCATACTGGTTATTAAATGATTGATGTGCAGATACCTCCAAGAGGAAGGACACCACAGTCTGACAAAAAAGTTCAGTGCTATGAACCTGCAACTATGAAATACTTGGGATACTTCCCTGCCTTGTCACCAGATGAGGTTAGGAGGTGATATGTGCATGTACAGACATATAATAACGGAACATGTATTTGTAAAATTGCTAACTCTTACTTGTGAAATTATTTTATAATACTTGGCAGGTCAAGGAGCGCATTACACAGGCAAAGAAGGCTCAGAAAATATGGGGAAAAAGTAGTTTCAAGCAAAGGCGTCAATTCTTGAGAATACTTCTGAAGTACATTATCGAACACCAAGAACTCATATGCGAGTAAGAATTTATTCTGTGATAAGTGATTTGGAAGTTGTTTTACTGCGACAATGTTGATACTATTTTCACTCAGATGTGGGTCTTTCTAGTTGCGCATGGGTGTCACAGATGTAATTGAATGAATGATACAAATAAATGGAAGTGGTGCTTGAAATTTCATTGTGTAATTGTGTTTGAAGTCTTGGGAACCTTAGGTGCAAATTAACATTTCATTGTGTTAGAAATTGAGTTGGATTGGGCACAGGAGATGTCCAACATCCTTGTGCATGAGTTCTATGCCTTTTGTGTTGATGAATTTTATATGATAGTTAAGAAATTGGCATCTGCCCTGATTTTTGTCATTTTGTTTAGAGTTTCTTCACGTGATACTGGTAAGACAATGGCAGATGCCTCTTTTGGGGAAATAATGACAACATGTGAGAAGATCACTTGGCTTCTTGCAGAGGGTGAGAAGTGGCTGAAGCCTGAATACAGGTGAATACATCCATCCTTATCCTTTTTCTATTCTTACTTTTATCTTGTTTTCTCAGTCTAGATTTTATGAATCTCCATTACTTGCCAAGAAGCAAATAGAATGCCTTATAAATCAAGTTGTTTTGGTCGCGGTTTTCCTTTCCACCTGCATAATGCATTTCTTGGTACAACTTGTAGTTATTTACTTATGCAAACTATCTAAATAACTAACTTGCCTTGTTCTTGGACTTTGTTCTACCACGTAGCGCGCAAGTGCTTTCTCATTTTGTGTAGAAGTTTCAATCACTCCAAGCTAATTCTAGATGAGTTAATTTAGATCCTACATTATCTAAAATTTGCCAATGCTTTCAGATCTTCAGGGTGGTCAATGCTTCACAAGAAAGCTAAGGTGGAGTTTCATCCCCTTGGTGTCATTGGTGCCATTGTTTCGTGGAACTACCCTTTTCATAATATCTTCAATCCAATGTTGGCAGCAGTCTTTTCAGGAAACAGTGTTGTAATTAAGGTATCTGATTTTTAATTAGAGATGTTCTTTTCTGTTGAAATTACAGCATGTTTTTTCTTGTTATGAATAACATTTATCATTTTCAAATTTATGGGATATAAAGATAAATATCTGGCTCACTTATTTTGACCTTTCATCCATATTACAAGTCTATGATTTTGTGACCCATCAGCACTAAGTTAAAAGAAAGCATATTCCGGCATGTGCAGGTGTCTGAGAATGCAAGTTGGTCTGGATGTTTCTATTTCAGGATTATTCAGGCTGCTCTTGCTGCTGTAGGAGCTCCTGAGAATCTAGTTGATGTGATAACTGGGTATTGACCATTCAAAAATGTTTTATTTAATATTTTCATTTGATATTATTGAGCTACTGCTAAGGTTCTCTCCATAGGTTTGCTGAAACAGGAGAAGCACTGGTGTCTGCAGTTGATAAAATCATATTTGTCGGATCACCTGGTGTGGGTAAGATGGTAAGAGTTTTTTGTTGAACTTAGCAAATTTCATTTTTGGGGTAATTGTTTCGCTCTATATTAAAGCGAGTGCCTAACAGAAGTATATAACTTTCTCTCTTTCTCTTTCGATGTTCAAAGTTGTAAAACCTATCCTTTAAGTTCCCTTGGTGCTAGTGGCACAGAGAAAAACCTCCTCTCCCAGGAGTGCCTCGTCAATAGTTGACCTTCAACATTGGAACACAGTTTCCTTCCCATTCTTTTTATGATCTTCCTTTCTTTACGTTACTACCTCGAAGGGAAGTGCACATTTCTTATTAGGATTTAGTGAATCTAAGGGCTTAATGTGTCCCTAGACCCTACATATTAGCGGGACTTCTATTGGGATGTTGTTGTTGTAAGGGCTTAATATTTACTTTGTTGCAGATAATGAGAAATGCTTCCAGCACACTTACACCAGTTACACTGGAGCTGGGTGGAAAAGATGCTTTTATTGTTTGTGAAGATGTTGATGTGCATCATGTATGGATCCTTACAACATGAATTTCATAACAGCATTGTCTCGTATATGTCTCCTACTTAATTCTTTATCGAAATACAGGTTGCACAAGTTGCTGTTAGGGCTGCTCTTCAATCAAGTGGTCAGAATTGTGCTGGGGCTGAGAGGTTTTATGTTCATAAGGATGTATATTCATCATTTGTTAGTGAAGTTACTAGGATTGTAAAATCTGTTTCAGCTGTAAGTAAATCCATTTGTTCAGTCGCAATTGTATTAGTTGTAGTCTGCAATATGCAACTTTGCTTATCATTCTTCCCTATTTGTCACTTGATCGTTATCTTCATTAGATGTCTCGTAACAGCTATAAATACTTTTAGTGTTTATTTATCTTTAATTCATCTGCTAATATTTCATACGAAGAAGCTCTTTCACTTGGTTAGAATAAGCCTGTCTTTCCATCACCATTTATTGCAGGGGCCACCTCTTGCTGGAAGATATGATATGGGAGCAATTTGCTTACAAGATCATTCTGAGAAGCTTCAAAACCTTGTAAATGATGCCTTAGATAAAGGAGGAGAAATAGTTGCTCGTGGAAGTTTTGGCCATTTGGGTGAAGATGCAGTAGATCAGTTTTTCCCACCGACTGTGATTGTCAATGTCAACCACACAATGAAGTTGATGCAAGAAGAGGTAACTGGAATATGTCAAAATTATCTCAATAGAATATTTGAAAATGTTTGATGTCGTAATTTTTGTGAAAATATTTCTTTTTCTGATTATCCAGAAGCCATGGTTCGGTCCATAATCTGCCTTCTTGTTTTCAGTTTTAAATTTTTTGCCTTCACCATCTAGACTGTAGAGGACGTTGTTCTAACGAAAATGATGTGCTCCTATTTGTACTTGTTGCTCAGATGCCGCTTACTGAATCCTTAAAAATTTGAGATGTGCAGACGTTTGGACCCATTATGCCAATAATGAAATTCAGCACTGATGAAGAGGTCATCCGGCTAGCAAATGACTCGAGATATGGACTTGGCTGTGGAGTTTTCTCTCGAAATCAGCATCGTGCCAGAGGGATATGTTCACAGATACACTGTGGAGTTGCTGCAATTAATGACTTTGCAACATCTTATATGTGCCAGGTTATTATTCAATTTAAAATGCTAATTTTAAAACCATTTGCATTTTGCTGTAATTTGCAATTGTTGATGTTGACATTTGAGTCCCCAAGGTGAATCATTATAACTAAATGAACACTCTGGTTAGATCACTCGTGATTCCTGTAACTTACTGATGAAGTGCTAAATTTAAGCGCTGTTAATACAGAAATTATGTTACCAATCTGTCAAAAGACAAAGCATCATCTAATGGCACATCTTGATTTTACAGTCCTTGCCATTTGGTGGTGTAAAGGACAGTGGGTTTGGACGATTTGCTGGTGTGGAAGGATTACGAGCTTGCTGTCTCATAAAATCAGTTGTTGAGGATAGGTGGTGGCCATATGTTAAGACAGTGATACCAAAGCAAATTCAGGTTATCTTTGAAGAGTAGGGACGTATCAATGTTTTCCACGATAACCTCCATAACAACTGACATTATTTCGTTTTTTCCTTATAGTACCCTATTGCGGAGAATGGCTTTGATTTTCAAGAGTCACTTGTAGAAGCACTTTATGGTTTGAGCATATGGGATCGCTTACAAGCCCTGACCAATGTTTTGAAGATCCTGTCAGAGGAAAACTCTAGCAGCAGCAGCAGAAGGAATGACTGAGGATTACAATTAACGGTTTGCACTTTGTTTTACTAATAACCTTTGCAATTTTGATGTCCATTTAGGATATTGTTTCTCTGTGTCTAATTCACCTTTACGCATTTGCTTCCTTCAAATCCCCGATGTTATGTAACACTTGCATTTACAGATATTCCACTGTCAATCCTCAGCAACGTAGGAATATGTGGATCAACGACATTTTGGTTTCAATATGTTTACTTTTAAGATCGGTTGGATGCTCCAGAATTCAATTTATATTCACTTAGCTCAAACAATTTAGATTGGGTTCTCCCTGGAGACACTTAAATGAGCAGTATTTGACAGTGATTGTTTGTTATTATGTTCATTTAATTGCCTAATCTGGTCAAAAATTTTTAAGTGAATCTAAATTGTATTCTGGAGCTTTGGTTTAAGAAATCGTGGGGCACAAGAAGGTTCAACGGGAGTTCAGGACTTCAGATTGATTGGGAAAGAGCCTTAAATGAACTCTTAAACATTCTTTTGGTACTGCTTAAGACAACTTACATGTCACAAACAGGATCGGTTCTTAAGCCGTCAAAGAATCCATGATCAAGTTTTGAAATCAGTTTCTAAGTAGAGTTCAGAAAATATCAAAACTGTGCTTGTCTGTATAAATTGATAAGATTTCCGTTTCATTCCTTTCGTTCGGTGAAGACCATTGTAAAAACTTTATTTCGGAGAGAATTTTAAATTAGATAGTCCACTTCTTTGAGGTTTAATTACATTAAACTTCAGCTATAGTCCACTTCTTTGAGGTTTAATTACGTTAAATTTCAGCCGTTTGATGCAAGATAGCTTTTAATATTACTTTAAAGAAATGAAATATTGAAAACAAAAGGAACGCATTTAATCGGGATTTTAACATTACGCAAATGTTTAATTTAATTTTTAAATTAAATAGAATATTAAAATATATCATAAAGGGACAGGCCATGACTCCATCTCCAACATAATTACTTTGGTTCTTTCTTTTTCTTTTTTGGAAATTGAGTGAATTTTTATTAACCATGTAGAAACTATCACGCACACCTTTACAATCCGATGGTTTGACAATAATCTAACTGTGACAATAACTCAACAATGGGATAACAAAAAGAAGAAACACGAACATATCCTTAGTTGATAAAACTAAATAAAGATGCCATGTTAATTTTATATCAGAAGTAAGGTGGTGTTCCAGTCTTTTAGCGATGATATTAACTCGAATCACATTGATAATTTTTTCTGCTAGAAGATACTTATCTTCTTCAACATGCAGTTGTTGCGTTCTTCCCAAAGAGAGTAAATGGTAATCCCAAAAGTAACTTGAATAAGCATGGCGTTTCATTGTCTGGAGCTGAACAAGGATATAATCCGATTAAGTATTGCCTCCCATTCATACTTAATATTTTCCAAGAACTGTTATTGTTCTTTAAACGTACTTGTTATTTAAAGTAAATATTGTATAATTGTTTGATTTTCTACAATTTTTTCATTTCTTTATGTAGATAATCTAATAAGTAATAACAATATGAGTTTTGTTATTTTTTTGAGAATTCTTTTTATTAGTTGAATATTTCAACTAGAAAAATGAATCCACAACTCGATAATTATGTTTGGGATTTAGGAATTGCAATTCTTAAATCTCTATATTCCCAAGTCTCTTGCAATTGCTAAATCGAACACTGTCATCTCCAGATTTGTTTGCCTAACGTAGACAGAGTAAAATGGTTCACTCAATGAACTCTGAATTTTTTGGAAAATTGGGTGGAGTTTCAAATTTACAAGGTGCGTGCTGAGTCGAGGTTTGAGATACTGTTGTTTCAAGCTTTTGTCACCACCCCAAGTCAAATAGTAGGTAATTGTCCTTGAGAATGACGATCTTGTAAAGGAGGAAAGCAAGGCCTTCGATACCAAGCTCGATGTTACGATTATCTTCGCAAAGTACAGGATCCAAAAGAAAGCATTTGACTGATTGAAAATGATGTTACTCCAAATATAAGACATTTTATTGCATTGGTTGCTGGAAAACTGGAAATTGCTGAAGAGTAAAACTTGTTTCTAATATCTATAGGGAGCCAAAAAAGAGAGGAAATTACAATCCTTTTAGGAGCTTTTAAGTCACTTTCTCTATGATTATGTTCTAAATTAGCATAATCCGGTTAGAGACAAATAATAATCCTAGATCTCAAACAAAATTATCGGGCAAAGAACAGGGATTGTGGGCCTTTTATGAACAGTGATTGTGGGCCTCTTTTGTTAGTTGAGATGTCCAACTATAAAGAAGGGCCATAAAAATAATAGAACATATTACACATTAAAATTGACAAAATTAAAATAAGTTAAATTTCATCAATTTAGAATTTAAGTTAAATGTATTCATACTATTAATATTTTAATTGTTTGAATCCAAATTACATTCTAATACAAATGATAAAAATTTAAATAATTCCTTTTTCCAAAATTTCAAATTCGTTTAATAGAAAAATTGATGTTAAATTATCCTATTATTTTACTATTATTTGATCAACTTCCATACTATAGATAGTAATAATTAGTTGGTTAACATATACTTACAATAAAGTAAAATAAAAGATTTGAGAAAATAAAAAAGCCTTTTCTATATTAAATTTCAAAATATGGGAATATTTAAAATAAAAATAAAACAAGTCTTTACTATGACAATTGTGCTGTATCACTTGTAATTTTAGCTCTTACATGTTGTATGCCCGTTTGGTTCCACTTTTGTTTTTCTATTGTTGTTTTTAGTTTTTGTTTTCTGTTTTTCCTATGGCAAATGAATAGAAAGTAAACGAATGAAGATATTAATGTTGAAGTAGTCCTATTTGAGATGGAAAAATCTCCAATACAAGTAGAATTTCAAATCACTCTTTTCACACCTAATGTAAAGAACCTAAGTTTAATTTATAATAAAAATGAAAACAGAAAGTCTGAGATAGTGGAGAACGTGTCGCCATTCCTTCACGTCACTTGTTCACAAGCTAGTTAGTTTCCACCTTCCTATTCTTGTGCTAACTGTATCGCATCATCAGCAAGACCAAATAAAGAAAAGAATTGGGTAGCAACTAACTCCTCTTCTCTATTACATGCAAGTTGTTGTTTGCGTCTTCTGGCATAGACCCGTAAGGGTCGTGGGTTTGTATCAATACTGTCCTTCTGAAAAAACGACTTGTCCTTAAGTCGAAATGTGGGAAATTGACCTTGAATTAAGTTATAATTTTCCCAAGATGCTTCCTCTATTGGCTTGTCTTTCCATTCAATTAATAATTCTAAGGTAGGAGTTCCCCTGTCAAAGATCAAACGATGAGATTGTACCTGAGTTGGAAAAAGTAATAACTCCTAGTGATGTGAATTTCGTACCGTACCGGACAATACCGGCCTGAAAATGGTACTGATATGGGTGTTGTGGGTACCGGACAAAAATTCTAGTTGATACCGGCGGGTATCGACAATACCGGATAATTCCAAACGGTTCCATAGAAAAGGAAAAAATGGGGACCAATTTGCAAATTTTAAAATTTCTAACCCTAAAAACCAAACCCCCGCCCCCCGACTGCGATCCTCTCACCTCTCTTTTCTCTCTTGCGCGCTACACTCAGCCACTCACTGTCTCTCTCTCTCACTCTCATCTTCGATGTCGCCTCAACCTCGTCCTCCCTCGGCTCCTCCTCTCCTCCTCTATTGTGGTCTCGCATCATTGTCTTCATCATTTCATCTTCAACCTTCCTCCACGTCGCCCGAAAACACCTTATAATCGTCATTGTCGTAGTTGAGGTCCACCACACCGCACCAGGCACCACCGCACCGTCGTCCCATCGAACCACAGCACATCGCAGTCGCATCCCTGCACCTTGTCTTTGAGTGTGTGTTTTTCTGTCATTTTTTGAAATTTTCCTACTTGATTTAATTTTTTATTGTGTTGGATGATAGATTTCTAAAAGTTGGATAATGGATTTCTAATTATTATTGTTGAATGTCGATGGTATTAGGGTTGCTTGTATTCCTAAATAGGTTGTATTTCTGATGTTGAGTTGAAAATTGAAGTTGAAATTGGGTATGTTGCTGTGCTGACCTGACGGTGTTGAATCTGTTAATTGATTTTGTTAAAGCCTAGTTGAAGTTGAAGCTGCTTGAAGGGGTTTTGTCTTGTGATTGTTGAAGACTTGAAGTTATAATTTTGTAATTGTGATTTGGAATTTGGAAATGGGTATAGTATAGTTGTCGACTGTGAAAAATTGAAAATTGTAAATGAAAGTATGTTGTTCTGTAACTTTTGTTTGG
>JANIHY010000209.1:32591772-32603443 GCA_027479065.1 Erythroxylum brevipes
TACTTTGTATTATTCTTAATTTTATAATTGTATGATGATGATTGTCTTTGTTTATATTAATTGTGGTTATTATTTATTGTTATTTCATTATTATTTATTATTAAGATTTTTGAAAACATGGTTGATATAAACAGTAAACTAGTAAAGTACACAGTACAACTGTACAATATACCAATGGACTATTTTGATAATTTTATAAATTTTAGGGACTATTTTATAAATTTAAAAATTTACCCAAAACAGTACCCAATACTGACCGGTACCGATACAGTTCCATTCCAGAACTCAATCCGGTACCGAGCCCGATACAGTATTCATAACTTTAGTAATTCCCCATCTTTTGAAATTGGTAGGGGTGGTGGAGATGCAGGGAACTAGCGTCTTGCTGGTCGTAATAGTAATACATGAAAAATGGGATGCAAGCGAGAATTTGATGAGAGCTCAAGTTCATATGCAACCTTACCCTCCTGTCGTATGACTTTATACGGCCTAAAGAAAGGAGGGGACAGTTTCTGGAATTTCCATTTTGTAAGAGATTTCTGTCTATATGGTTGTAATCGCAAGAACACGTAATCACCAGCATTGAAACTTAACTCTCTACGATGGGAATCTGCCTGGGCTTTCATCCGAGCTTGCATCTTCATAAGGTTGTCCTTAAGCAGCCATAGCATTTGATCTTGTTCAATTAATTGTTTCTCTAAATCAGCAATCATTGTTTCGCCTGGCACATATAGATAGAGTGGAGATAGGGAACGACCATAAACCACTGAAAAAGGAGTAGTATTAGTGGAAGTATGATACCCGGTATTATAAAAATATTCTGCCCATGATAGATAAGAACTCCATGCAAGTGGTTGATCCTGAACAAAGCATCTTAGATAAGCTTCTAACCCTCCATTGATTACTTCAGTTTGTCCATCGATCTAAGGATAACTCGTGCTCATCTTCAATTTTGTTTTGCAGAGTTAAAAAAGTTCTTATTAGAAATTACTTAGAAACACCACATCCCTATCAAAAACAATGGATCTAGGGATGCCATGAAGGCGAATAACCTCTCTACAAAAATGTTTGGCCACTTTTTTGGCTGTAAAGGGATGAGCTAAGGGTATGAAGTAGGCGTATTTGCTCAACCTATCAACTACAACCAAAATTGTATCAAAGCTATTAGATTTTGGGAGACCCACTATGAAGTCCATGGAAACGTCTTCCCAAATCTAATCTGGAATTGGCAAAAGTTAAAGAAGACCTGCTGGTGCCAATGCTTGATATTTGTTTTGTTAGCAGTGTAAGCAATTCTGCACTTATTGCTTGACGTCTTGCTTGAGATTAGGCCAATAAAAATTATTGGAGACATGTTTCAAAGTCTTAAGGTAACCACCATGACCACTAGCTGGAGTGTCATGAGACTCAAAAAGAATTTTTCCGCGCAAGTTGTCATCTGCAGGTATTACAAGTCTGTCCTTGTAGTAAAGTTTGTGACCACTGATGGAGAAATGTGGAACTACTTGTGGATTTGATTGGAGAGTCTCTATAATTGTTCGTGTGTGTGTATCAACCTTTAGTGTTTTTTGCAAATCAATGAAATCAAGGACCACAAGCATCACCAAAGTAAAAAGATCAATCTGTTGGGGCCACCGTGAAAGGGAATCTGCTCCTTTGTTCTCTTTTCCTGCACGATACAAAATTGTAAAGACATAGGGCATGAGTTTTACCAAAAGTCGCTGCTGTTTTGTGGTAGTAACTCGTTGCTCCAAAAGGTATTTGAGTGTGTAATGATCGATTTTGAGGAAGAAATGTCTGCCCAATAGGTAGTGCTTCAATTTTTGAAGTGTCAATACCACGGCTAAGAGTTCTCTCTCATACGACAATTTTAATCGGCTAGAAAAAGATAAACCTTTACTGAAATAAACAACAGGGTGTCCGAATTGTGGAAGTATAGCACCAACTCCTTCTAAACTTGCATCACTTTCAACAGTAAATTCTTGTGAAAAGTCTGGGAGTCGTAAAATTGGGAATGTGGTTATAGCCTCCTTAAGTTGTAGAAAAGCTTCATCTGCTGTCGGTGTCCATTGAAAGGCATTTTTCTTAGTCAGATTGGTCAATGGACGTGCAATCAGCCCATAATTCTTCACGAAGTGTTGGTAATAACCTGTTAAACCTAGAAATCCTCTCAACATCTTGACATTGGTAGGAATCGGCCAGGATTAAACTGTTGCAACCTTCTCTTTTTCCACCTGTATGCCATTTTCAGATATAACATGCCCCAAAAAATTGATCTGCAACTTAGCAAATAAGCATTTAGAAGACTTTACATAATTTGATGATCTTGTAACAAGGAAAGGGTCTCACGTAGATGCAATTGGTGCTGGTTTTCGTCTTTACTGTAAATCAAAATGTCATCAAAGAAGACAAATATGAATTTACGGAGATGAGGGCGGAATAAATCATTCATGGTGGCCTAGAATGTATAAGGAGCATTCGTTAACCCAAAGGGCATAACTACAAATTCATAATGGCCAGAGTGAGTTCTAAAAGATGTCTTGGGAATGTCCTTCAGGTTAACCAGAATCTAGTGGTAACTCGATCTTAAATCAATTTTGGAAAAAAAAAACTTTCGCACCATTCAATTCATCTAGGAACTTATCAATATTAGGTATGAGGTATTTATCTGGAATGGTGATCTTATTAAGAGCTTGGTAGTCCACACATACGCCATGTGCCTTCTTTCTTAGACACTAGGATTACTGGACTTGCGAATGGACTGAAACTGGGTTTGATAAATCCCTTTTTCAATAATTCAGTCACTTAAAATTCAATTTCTGTTTTCTGGTTATAGGGGTAACGGTATGGTCGGATATTAGGAGGTTGGGAATTGCTAATTAAGGGTATAGAATGGGTGTGATTTTTGAAGGGGTAAGTGTCTCAGGTACTTTAAAAATGATGAAAATTTCTGAAAAGAGTTTATCAATGGGAGAAGGAGAAAGGTGAACGTCAGTGGTGGTTTCTAGAGATTGCAAGGTGAAAGGTGCAGTTGTTTTTGAAGGGACTCCTTGAAGCTTGTGCTTCTGGCCATCAATGGTAAAGATGAGAAACATCTCATTCCAATTAGCTTGCACTGTATTGAAAAAGGCGAGCCATTGGATCCCCAAAACTATATCTGCTCCTCCAATAGAAAAGGGAAAGAAATCTTGAGTAATCTTCAACCCAGGAAGTTGTACATTAAGATTTGTGCAAATGTTGTTTCATCGAAATGTCTCCATTACCAACCTGGACACCAAAAGAAGTAACATATTGCATCATTAAAGATAATTCACGTGCAATTGATTCTGACACAAAGTTATGGGTTGAGCCATTATCCACCAAGATTAATACATCACGTTTGCCCACTTTGCCTTGAAGCTTCATGATAGTTGCATTTTGTTTTCCCATGACAGCATGAAGGCTGATTGCGGCAAATTTAGAAAGGTTGGTATCAACATCTTCTTCTGGTTCTTCTTCCACATGTGCAACTTCGTCATTGTCGGGATTAGCTTCCAAAAGTGCAAAAGTACCTGTTTTGCAGCGATGACCAGGTCCGAATTTTTCGTTGCAACGGAAACAGTCCTTTTGCAAAACAAGCTTGACAGTCAGCATCCCATTGACGTGGATGTACTGTAGGTGAGTTGCGATTTGTAACAGTAGAAGCTATAGGTGTTGTAACTTGGACCGCGTTTGTGTAGCAACAATATGAGGTTTGGAAGAGTTCTGCCAAGGGGATCCTTTGTGGATTCTGTTTGAGCCTAATTTGGATTCAAATTCAAGGGCTAGGCTCATAGCTTTATAAAATTTACGAGGCTTGTGGATCCTTACATCAGCTTTGAGGTCTTCTCTGAGTCCGTTGATAAACACACCTAGTATGCAATGTTTGGGCCAGTTGGTGACTCGAACAGATCATCGAGCGAATTCCTGTTAGTACTCCTGAACAGTACCATTCTGTTTAATGCTACAAAGGAATTCATCGGGTTCTGAAATTCTGCTAGGCCATAGTTTTCTTGAAAAGCTTGGACTAACTCTTCCCAGTGTACAATAGCACAATCATTATTAAGCCAAGAAAAGAAATCCAAAGCATCACCTTCCAAATACATAGATGCGATATCTACTTTTAATTCGTCTGGCATTTGATAGTATCTGAAATATTTTTCTGTTTTCAAAATCCATACTCTAAGATCACCGTCGTCATACTTAAGAAATTCTATCTTTGTATGTGAACGTTGGTTGGAATTATGACGCCACTAGGGTGACTCGGCATCGTCTTCATCATGTTCATGCCAATTCGTTCGGCATTGGAATCGAGGCAGATTTGCAGGTTCTTTCCCTGGTCTGCGTTCGATGTGGGAGGATGATTGGTTGGCGACGTTACTCTGGTTGGCTTCAATCGCAGCTACCTTTGCTGCCAAGGAGTCTATGATTTCCAAACGGGATGTTATGGCTACGAGTTGGTTAGCTATCGAGCCTGGTGGAGGGTTAGGTGAGGAGGGACGAGTATTTTGGAGCTCAGGTTGTAGATTAGTGGAGGTGGAACGTGTATTCACCATTGGAATCGTTACTGATCTGATATCAGTGATGTAGTGTAGTAATATTATTAGATGACAAACGAATAGAAAGTAAACGAATGAAGATATTAATGTTGGAAGTAGTCATGTTCGAGACAGACAAATCTCCAATATAAGTAGAATTCAAATCACTCTTTTCACACCTAATGTAAAAAAACCTAAGTTTAATTTATAATAAAAATGAAAACAAAAAGTATGAGATAGTAGAGAACGTGTCGCCATTCCTTCACGTCACTTGTTCACAAATTAGTTAGTTTCCACCATCCTGTTCTTGTACTAACTGTATCGCATCATCAGCAATACCAAATAAAGATAAGAATTGGGTAGCAACTAACTCCTCTTTTCTATCACGTGCAAGTTGTTGTTTGTGTCTTCTGGCATAGACCCGTAAGGGTCGTGGGTTTGTATCATAATACGTTTTAGACTACAAGCTAAAACAGTTCATAAGGGCATAACAGTTTTAGTTGAACGCTTCTCTAGATCAATTTGTTTTATTTACATATTTTCTTAGCCTCCTAAGTACTCGTAGAAACTCACTCGTATGAACATCTAAATACTCGTTATTTAGCTAGCCGAAGAGTCCATTTCATCGTATGCTCTTTTCTACATTAAAAAATATAGCTATCTTCTATTCAAGCCAATTCAAACCCAAACAAACCCAAATTCTCTCGAACCAAATGTGAAAAGAACTCTGCTTTGGTTCGATGTTTCCTAAGAAATTTGAAAGAACTGATCTCGAACCTCAAACTTTGTGGTATATGTAAGCTTGAACTTAATTTAAAGAACGAAATAGCACATCACGTCCTGCCTTGCTCATGCTCAGAATTTGAGCATGTATTTGAATTTCCTGACTATATAAATAATGCATGGCGATGTTTACATACTAAGGTGCCAGATTACGTGCTTCAAAAGAATTATAAGCTAGGATTTTTTTTAACAAAAAAAACGAGGTTATATAATGAATAAAAAGTACGTCTGTAAAGGCAGATGGAGACTAGGACTAATATCGGCACTAGGCAGGCCATGCAAATTTGGGAACAAGAAACATAAGTTTAAAGGTAAAAAGCTATTCGCACTTTAACGCATGCAAATTTGGCAACAAGAAACATAAGTTTAAAGGTAAAAAGCTATTCGCACTTTAACGCACAAGTTATCTCCCATGGGACAGCATCGGGATCGTGAGACAGACCATGTTCGAGTCCACAACCTGGTCTCTTAGAGTCCACCAATGCAACTACGAAGCTCTCATTCTCAAGTGAAGACGGATACATAAATTGTTCCTCCTGCAATCCATAAAGCTTGCCTTATCAATAAACTAAAATCGAACCAATGGGGCTATATTTATCAACTGTAAGGGGACACTATATAAATGTTTTTTCCTTTGACCAGCAGTTGGATTGAAAATGAATTTCTGAACAATCTGCAGAAGGAATAGACCGTATGTATAATAAAAACGATTGTGTAAACCGGTATTCAAGTAAACCTAGTTTACTCGTAAAAGATGACGACATCAAGTTTAGTATTTGTTACCTCGGGAAGCTCATAGAATTCATCAGGAGATATTTGCAACAACTCTGTGGCAGTTTGGCCAGTGCTCCATGCAAAAATCTTTCCACTTTCGTCTGCAAGAGTTATTTTCAGGTGGAAGCTGCGGACAACTTCGCCATAACAGTCACAACAACAAAAGCTGCATTCAACGGCACCACTAGGCACTTTATCAACAACATGACCACAAAGTACATGGGTAAATCTTGTATCGATGTGGCATTGATCGACTTGGTCTAGCCGAACTCGACATATCTGTGGATGTTCATCAAATGTAACAGAAAGATGCCAATTGGATGCAAGAATATACAGGTACAATATTCTTTTCACTTAAGATTGCGTTATCAATGTGAACAGTTTAAAGCACAGCATCAAATACTTAAAATGAAAGTCCTTATAAATGTAGAAAAGGTTACGGCCGCAAATACAAAGCCAGATTGTAACAAGTCATATCACATAAAATTCCAACAAGATCAGGTAATTTTATGACTCAATTTTAATACTATGGCAAAGATTTATGTGAGCAACACCTTGCAAGTAGAAAATTAGATGGAGTACCATGAGGAACACATCCAGATCAACAATGGGATATAGGCTTTAATCTTGCTTTTTAGTTATTTGACCAAATTGAAAAATCAGCTATGATCATCCATGAAATCTAAACAACATAGGAAGGATGATGGCTTGCAGCATGCTGAAGAAGAAGCAGGTTGAATCAACATTAGGATTTATGGAAGAACAATAAATTCAGGCCAGAAGTTGTAGCACCATACATGAGTAGAAGTGCACTGCCTGGACAGATCAGAGATGCTCGATAACTTATGGAGACAAGATGAATTAAGCAATGCTGGCAAGCAACTAAGATTCACGAAGGAAGATCCAACATCATGCTCAAACCACTGTAGCTCAAGCCTTTCATATGAAATACACAAAAATCAGGAAAGTGGCTCAAAATATGGTGATATCAGCTAGCAAACAATGAAGATCCAGCAGAAACATCTGCAGAACAGCCATGTGAAATAGTTGGATATATTCATCATTCCATTAAAAAATTGCTAACCTCTTGTGCTTCACCATATGGCATGATAAGCCGGAAATATAGATTGTATGACCTAGACCTAATCTCCCTAGTGACCTGAGAAAGAGCAAAGCACATATGACTTGAATTCTTGCCACAGAAATACATCATAACTCAATAAATAGATTAACTGTACTAGTTATTACCAAGATCTAGAAAAATGGAGCTTCGCCCAAACTGTTCCTGTTCTGTCCTCAATTTTTAAAGAGAAAACAAGTCTTCCAATGCTTCTTTCACAAAGCAGGTCCCTAACAATACCATACAGGCTGATACCAGTCATCTTGTCACGAAGATCAATTACAAATGACTGCAAAACTTGAAGTCAGAAAAGTTATTACTTAGCAAACATCAAAAGTACAGGGCAGAATATTTATGAATTGGAAGTTACATATAGGATTGTATTTTTGGTTTAACAGTTACATGTATGGTGCAAGAAAGGTTCTGGAAAGAAGCTGAATGTTAAAATGCTGCTGCAGGATGCAAGAAAATTGTGGAGATCAGCTTCCACTAAAAAAAAAAAGGCTCTACATGATTGCAAGTTTTCAAACTGCATAGCACAATTTTACTATTTAGTGATGTAAAAGACAATTATTGGTCCATCCTTCAAATAAAAAATGCTAGCTGCTCTTATGAGCTAAATGACACAAGATTGTTCAGAATGTATTATTTAGCAAGACAGTATTAAAGGTACTCACTCGAAAAGGATAACCACTGAAGTTGATATAACCCTGAGAGTCACAAGGTAATGTCACCTGTGAAACCTTGATACCTTGACTAGGATCTGCACTCATCAGCCTTGATCCTTGATGCCCATTTTGTGTCACAGGTACATATACCTGAGTTACAAAAGCAAGAGAAAAGACAATTGAGCATTCTAAGATGACAGCAGCGTCAGTTATACAATGATGGGTTATCTTACTTGTTCCTCGTGCTGAATGAAAGGAACCAAATATAATTGTGTCGCACTACCATATTCAAGGCAAAGATCATTGCTTGTCCCGTTGTCACTCTCTATAGAACTTGAGATATATGGTCTATCAAGTCCAAGCATACTCCCAACACTTTCAGAAAAGAGCACCAGAGACAGTCATCAGTGAGACTGGAAGATGCAAGCATATACAGCCTAGTTATGAGTTTACCTAAACAGATTGGCCAGATGAACCTGCTCTCCCCACAAGAGGAATTTAAGCTTGGTGCCATTGTTGTCAATAAGAGTAATTTGCTTCTGCTTGATGCTACCAGATGTTCCCTGAACTTCCATTGATTCAATAGCTTCAATCCTACAAACTTAAAAAGAAAATGAGAAGGAACTTCATGTCTAAGAGAACCAACTACTGATCGATAGAGGCTATGAGTCACATCCTGAATAAACATGTTTATCACTCTCCTTAAGAATTGTATAACAAATGCAATCAACTATCTGATAGGTTCCAGAAAAACAGGTATGGAGAAATAGGTATTTGCTATAGATTTCTATAAAACGAATACAAAATAATCTGGTTTCGAGGACCAGTACCTCCAGCCTATGGCTCACACACTCACAATATCCTCATGTCTATGGCTTATTTATACTAAGAATCTGTTAGGAATAACAGATTCGGTTAGCTGACAACTAATCATGAGGTTGTCAGCCCCCCTCCCTGTAACTAACATCATATGTATATATATATATATATATACTATATCTGTAAATTTATTCTGAGTAGTCTTGGGTCTATCACTATCACATGAATATATGATAATATTGAAGTTAAATTTAGTGTTACACTTAAATTTAGAAGCATATAAAGCTGATGCCTAACATTATAGGATGTAAACTAGAAGTTTGGGAACTGCTATTCAACATTTTAGGTGAAGGATGAGGGATGAAGGCAATACTACCTTGCATAAAGTGAATAAGAAACTCCATTGTCAGCCTCACTAAGAGAAATGGAAGAGAAAGAATCTGAACAAAACTGTGCTGCTATCAGCATTGCATCATCATCCTGATCCTGCAGTATTAAGAGCAACTGTTGCAGCACCTAGAGATCCCAGGTAAATGATCTAAACAGACCATAGTGCAGTCTGACAGATTATATATAAAGTTGATTCTTGATCTGAATGCAATATTCATTCAAAGAAAAGCTAAATAAAAGAGAACGGGAATAAGATGTTAAAAATTACATCATCTAACAATGTCACAAGATATTCGGTTGGCAAAAGTCGGGTACAACCAGATCCTTCTCGGGCTGTTCGAAGACAGCAACCTGTGAGGAAAACTTCCCGCCCTTTCTTCAAAATTCCCTGACGAGGATCCACCAAATCATAGTATCTACCACGGAAAGATCATAGCAGAGAACTTAGATGCACCCTCTCACTTTAATCTCACTTTAATACTCAAGCAGAAGTTAATTACACCACATGCAGATTTATAAGAGAAAAATGATAAAAGCAACTGCACAACTTAATAAGAGAGGAGCTCTTGTTTGTTTGGTTTGTTTGGATATGTGGTTATGAATTGCTTGAAATTCACATTCTTCATCCTCCACTCAGTAAAGCAACTTCAAGAAAGGTAGCATTCATAAACTTGTGTAATTATAGAACTAGATGGAGATATGCGTGGGAAAATAACTTACCTCCGGTGGAGATAAAGGTCAATGGTATTGGAGCTCCAAAAATCTCCCAAAGTAAGCATGTAGATATTTGTACCTGAAGAAGAAACATAATAATATTCCAAATCGCAATGCTTACACTTCAAATAATCCTACAAAACAATTAATATTAACAACAGAAACAACTCATCAGATGCCATTTTACCTGGAAGAACAAAAACATCTAGAATGACAGCTTCCAACACACTATTCAAAGCTAAGAAGTTCTTCTCATACATAGAGTCGATTGATACAGTGTTTGGTAGTTTAAGCCTACTATGCTTCTTCTTTAACTGGTTGATAATTTCTGACCTTTTCTTTGTTCCGACAGATCTGTTTTGCTCACTCCAAGCCTTCAAAGAAAACACTTCAACAATTAACTTATTAACCCAAGCAATTGAAAGCATGATTACATTTCAGATAAACTAAACTAGCATTCGATATCAACAATTCCTTCGAGAAAAGTAAATGGAACAAAAAGCAGAAGTTATGTGAAGGAAGCGAATCGAATCTAACACAAATGAAACGGAAATTTAAGTCCTTCAATTATTCCTTTGTTTTACAAAAATGAACGAGAAATCCTATTCTTGACTCTCAATTCACTTTAAGGGCCGCACTCAGTGGTAGTGCGCGCCTTTGATATTGCATCATTGTGCCTGGGCTGTGAGGGCTAGCGTGGTATACTTCTCCTGTTCGAATCGAGGTTTGAAACAAAACTTCTCTGAGAGATAGATGAGGCGATTTAGGTGAGATTCAATGTGGATCCAACTTGCTATTCACTCGCGGGATCCGGGCGGTCCGGGAGAAATCCTATTCTTGACTCTCAATTCACTTTCTTAATATCCTCAAGCAAGATTACAACACGAAGTATGTAGAAATTAATTGTACCTATATTTTAAACGTTAAAGAAAAGTTGAAGTTCGCCAAATCCGCTGCCTAACAGCATATATACCTTGCCTTTTCCCTCTCATTCCGGTACTCTCTCGTCAAACAAACAGCAAATAAACAAATCAAAGAACTAAAAGTACACTACCTGAGATAGCTCGGAGAGCAGAATAGCCGCACTGACTCCGCTAGAATAAGCAATACAAGTCTTAAGGATCCGCAACACGATCCAAGACCAGCCAGGCCCGTTCGGTTCGCAATCCTCTCGTCCTTCTTGTTCAAAGAACTCTTCCTCCGGAGACATCTCCGTTCGAGCGTAATCGACGAATGCGAGAAACCGATCTTCTTCTTCGTCGTCGTCTATTCTGACAAGTGCGTCTTCGCTAGAGCTATCGGGGTCCATCCCGTTGGCGATCATGCGACGCATCTCTTGAGTGTGCAAGCTCCGACCGTAATTCCTGGGCTCCGCGAGCATTTGCTCCTTTCGTCTTCTCGAGTTTTCTAATTGAGAGGGAAACTACACCGTTACTAGACGCCTTCCCGCGGGAGGGATTTTATCTTTTTTTCTTATTTCTTTTTTTGAAGTATATTGAAATTTGAAAAGACATTCACATTTTTAAATTTTAATTTATATAGAAGAAAAGGCTCTTAGCCTTCTATTTCATTGTATTGCCAGGCCCAATTGTTCAAATCTTCCTAATTATTATTAATCCAAATGTCATTTCAAAGTTTATTCATGCACCAAATTATTGAACGTTTTTGGAGAATTGGTGCCTTAATTCAACGAATTAATTATTTTGTGTAATATTTTTTAAAATAAATTAAACATGTAAAAGAGTACAAAGTTTAAATTATTAAATATTCATTATAAAATTTGTATTTTTATTACACATATTAAAAGAAATTATTATCATGATTACTCTTAACGCATTTAAACTTTT
>JANIHY010000209.1:32605094-32627381 GCA_027479065.1 Erythroxylum brevipes
AATATGCATGTGCAATTGACTCATATCACTGATGCAGACTCACTATACGTGCAATTCAATCATGAATGCACTCACTGTTCAAGCCATCCAATTTACCGATATGCCCTCACATCGGTAACGGGATGTTACATAATAGGTCTTATGCGATCACTTGCATGATCAGAAAGGCATTTCCAAATTGCTTCCACCATGACAATATATTGAACTGATTACCTTCAATTTAAGGCACACAATCTTCGATTAAATATCTATCTAACTCCATCATAGTATGAGAAATCCTAGCCCTTTTCTCTTTCAAAATTTTTTTAAGAGAATATGCCAATCTTGGGTTAGATGATGAAATCGAACCCGAAATCAAACCATCTACACTACTAAGATCCACAGTCTGAGTTTTCTATAATTTGAGTTGATAATCATTAAACAATTGATACCATAATTGTTTAATGATATCTTCGTACTCTTGAGCTCAATCGTCGTACAATGCATAGTAAATAAATTCAATCATGTCCATCTTATATTTCAGATCCAACACATATAATACTACAATAATATCTCCAACTTTATACCAACAAGAATTCAACTTATCCATGATTCAATCCGCCATAGTCCGAATAATCTCATTGGATTTAAACTTCCACAATTGTAAAGCATGCTTTATGTTCCACAGTGTGTTAAACACATTTTGCAAAGTTGGATATTTTGTTCCTGAGAATAATTCAATATCATTATAAAATAATTCCAACTTCAAGCAATGTTCTTTAATCAACTCCCACTGATCTTCTATTAGCATGTAGGTATATTGAGAATCCTTATCCATTAGTCTAATAAACACCTCAACATATAGGATTATCGACTCTAACATCTTTAAGATTGAGTTCCATCTGGTCGGACAATCTAAAACTAACTTCTTTGAATTCAGAATAAATAGAATTTTTGCAATGTCTTCAAAAATTTCAACCCCTTTAGGAGTTGCACTCTAACATGGAACACTATTTTGAATACAATCTATTGCTTCCATAATTATCTCCAACTCATCCTTTACAATCAAGTTAAGAATATGCTCAAAACAATGCATATGAAATAACCTACCTCCAACCAATAAGTGCCCAATCTGCATCTTTCTCTTTAACTTTTCAATTATAGCATCATTTGTGCTACAATTGTCGACTGTGATGGTAGATATTTTATTGTCGACGTTAAAATCCATTAAGCATTCTCTAAATATGGTTGCCAATTTCTCATTTGTATATGGTATCAGTATATAAATGAACCTATCATATATAAATATTACCAAAATCAACCATAAATTCATAACATAATAAAAAGGTAAATGATAACAACATTAAAGAATATAAATTCCCTCGAAAGTCTATTCCATACCGTCTAATCATTATCAATATAATGTGCCGTCATCGTCATATAACCCTTATTTTAGTTATCAATTGTCCATATGTTCGTTGTTATAGCAATCCATCGCTTAACATTCGACAATGTTCTTATTGTCTCCCTTTTCTTATTATTGTGTTTAGTTTCTATTACTTTTAATTGCCTTCATATCTTGATTTTGGTTACAAATCCTTGTGTTTTGTTCCAAATGTGAGATAGATTAAGTAAAATTGGTGTAGATGTTGCATGAATCTTAATTAGTTTATTTAGTGAATGTGGCATGAACTAAACGAGAAGAATTGTGTAGGTGCATCACACTTACATGCACAGTCGTGCATGTGCAAGTCACAAGTCACAAGTCACAGTCGTGACTTACATGCACGGTCGTGCATGTGTACTTACATGTGCAACCGTGACTTACACATGGCTGTGACTTTTAAGTCATAGTAGTGACCCCCTCCATTTTTCCCGTAATTGTTTTAGTCATTATGTGCTAGCTGCAGAGATTGAAAGCACGAAACCCTAAACTTAGGAGCATCCTGAAAATAGAAGGAAAGGGTGGCGACGAGGAAGAATCATTCATTCCATTCCACTCTTCATTCTCTACACAGAGAGACACTTCGGGAGGCAGATAAAGAAGGTTGGTGAAGAAGAGAGAAACATAGCAGAGAGTTTAAGGCATAGTAAGCCTTCGACCATTTGGTGAGAACAAGTTGAAGCAGAAGGCGATAGCTAATGAGAGAAGCTTGAGAGGGGCCGGAGGCTATCGCCTTCACACTCACCCCATCCCTGTTTGCTTATTCTATTTTTCATATGTTGCTTAGTTTCTTGTTTAATTACTAAATTTATTACTTGTTTGCTTAACTGACTATTATTTGTTTTTTTTTCATAGTTCATTTAGTATTCACTGTTTTATTGCTTTAAAAGTTCTTTTGATAATAACATGAGACTAAAGTGTAGGGGATGATGAACTGAGTTTATAATAATATAATACATTATTATAAATAAATAATAATGTATTAGATTTTTATAATTAACTATTTCGCAAACAAATGACGACATGATTATGACATATCACCTCCTAATTAGCGATGGAAGCTCAAAATAAAAAAATATGATTTTAAATTTTTCTATGAACTTAAAGGTGAAACTCGTTAGTAATCATGGCCGTAAACTATAAATTATTGTTATTGACGTAATTAATAAGTTGATATGTAAATTTAACTAAAAAGGCTATTAAAATGGAACTAAATAGTATTATTAAATATTCATTAGACATAATCTAATATAGTTGATTATTGAAGAAGCAATTTCATATTTAAAAAATGCATAATTCTAATTTAAAAAACATATCAACATAAGGCATAATTAAAAAATGCAGCAACTATCTCAATTTTCAAACATCACATCAGTATATTATAAACAATTTCCCATATTAATATATTGCTTGATGGTATGCCTAGCTCATTAAAAAAAAGGAAGCATATTAACTCACAAAAATGTTAAATTTATGATAAATGTAGAATTATAAATTTATAAGTTAATAACACTTGTTAATTGCAAGATCCTAAATACTATTTCAATTCTCAAATAACACATCAGTATTTAGTATACGATAAGCAATTTCCCATTTACTTAAAAAACGCAACATCTCAAGGTTCTCATCATAACTACACAAGTCTCAAAGAACACATTCATTAATCACGACATTTTCACAAGTTTCAAAATACAAGTGGTGAATGTTGGCGGTGAGGAGTGACAGTGATGAGTTGGAGAGCTGGACGTTGGTGACTAGTGTGATGAGCTAGAGATGGAGAAAGGACACAGATCTAGTGGCAATTCCAAATCGTATCAACGACAAAGAACAGACTGACAAATATCTAAACATTGAGTGAGGAGGACAGTGAGATAGGAATGAGAGAGTCGAGAGACGACACTGGGTAGTGGGTGGGTTAAGGATACTCTATCCTAAGATTCTTTTTCCAATTTGGTCCTTTTAATGTCAAATTTTGATCTGTTATCCATTAAATATCGAGATTTTGCATATAGGTCGATACTTACTAGCCTGCACCAGACCGAATAGATGGTACTAACGGGCATTTATTTTTGGAGCAGTACCAACATTTACAATATTATTTTTCGATCAATACAAAATTCTATTACAAGTTCCGGATGTGATCCATTTTTTGAAAAGTTTTATTTTTAATTTTTGATAAATTTGGTATTTCTGAACTTTTGAAAAAGGACTTTTTTAAAATTTTCAATTATTATTTCATCATTACTTTAGTCTTAATTCCATACATATTCCTAATAACTCATATATACTAAAATAAAAATAAATTTTTTAAAAATTTATAAATTATTACTAAAAAAACTGATTTTTGTGATTCGTGTGACGCGTATTATGATATAACTAAAACAAAATATTGTAATCTTTTTCTCATCCTAATAGATGACGTGGCAACAAATATAAGATGTGATTCTCTGTACTTTATAATCTGTACCAATCTTGTGCCAAGTCATCCCAATCTATTATTTATATGAGTCCCACAAAAATAAAGAGTTGAGATAACTTGACACAAAATTGATACATATTATAGATTACAGAGGATTTGATGTGCAAATAAAGCCCACCCCACTTCCCACGAAATAAAACCAGACTTTGAATCCGCATTATTAGAACCTCTCATTCTCATTATTTATCGGTTAGATGTAATCCTCCACATAGCATGTCCATGAACCTCACTTCTCCAGACATCTGCGATACTCAAATCTAAACTCATATTCTTCTAGTAGCCTCATCAAACGGCCTATACTAGTCAAAGAACATACGCCAGAAGATTAGGCGATAAAAGCCAAACAATTCACTGTGTCTCTCCCTAGCCGCCGAAATTGCGGTCCGTTTTAATCACATCGAAGACCAACATTCCGTAGACTTGGAGACGCGCACAAGCTGAGAAATCGACACCTATAGTATACATTTTTGGAGAGAGAGAGAGAGGAAGAGGGTTGTACGGAGAGATAGAATGGAGGGAGCAGATACTCGCAGAGTTGGTGTAGCGGTTGACTTCTCAAAGTGTAGCCGGAAAGCGCTGAAGTGGGCTGTGGACAACGTCGTGCGTGACGGTGATCATCTGATTCTCGTTACTGTACGCCCTGATGGTGACTATGAAAATGGAGAGATTCAGCTCTGGGCAGTCACTGGTTCACGTAATTATCTGAGCTTTTTGTGTTCTGTTATTGTTTTCCATGAATTTGTTTTGCTTTAAAATGTGTATAGATCGTCAAATGGTGGCAAAGTTTTAACCATTTGGTTTTTTGTTCTTGTTGTTTTTTCTTTTCTATACGGCAGCCCTGATCCCACTAGCAGAGTTCTCTGATCATGCGGTCATGAAGAAGTATGAAGTGAACCCTGATCCAGAGTCGCTGGATATAGTCAATACTGTTGCTAGGCAGAAAAGGGTTTGTAATTTATAATATTAGTTCGTAAATTGGAAACGAAGTTAGATATTTATGGGGTAACAAGTCAAAAACAAAGTTTTCTGAATTTTGATGTTCGACTTCCAGATTACCGTGGTCATGAAGATCTACTGGGGAGATCCTCGTGACAAGATTTGTGAAGCCATCGATAAGATTCCTCTGGATTGTCTTGTTATTGGCAACAGAGGCCTGGGCAAGATAAAGAGGTGAAAAAAAAAAAAAAACTTCATTGTTGATAGCCACTTACAACTTCAAACTTCTATGAATGTCTTGCTGATTGTTCTTTTCTCTTTCATGTTTCCTTAAAATTTAGGGGGAAAAGAAACGTTTATTGTGACGACGTAGACTTTTGTGGTAGATGACATAGTAGACATTTGAATTAGTACTAGTGTCCCTTTTGGTTTTAATCTTTAACCCAATCGGTATTATTAACAAATAGCAATGAGGTTATCAAACGCATGTTTACTTCTTACACTTTCTTCTTATCGATTATTTCCCAGAAATTTCACTTAGCACGAATTCTAAAGTTTCCGTTCTCATGCTTTCTGGTGTAGGAAAACAGATTAAGTATCCTTAGGATAAATTCTGCTGTCATCTTTTTCATGAGAATAGTTCACTTTGATCATTATGGTCGTGTCTATTTTTTTCAATCTTTCAATTGATCCTCTTGTTTTATTGGCATTGCTAATTTCTACTCTTGCAGGGCTATCATGGGCAGTGTAAGCAACTATGTGGTGAATAATGGAACCTGTCCTGTGATCGTTGTGAAAACAGATCATGATAGCTGATAACTTCTTCGATCTTTGTTTAAAAAATAAATGCATACGAAGTCTCTGGTCAAGCTTGGACTTGTTTTGAATCGCTGGGAATGTGTAGTTGTGTTGTTATCTAATAAAAATCTGTTCACTATAGCTGCTTGTTGAAGTGTGATGCGTTGCTGTTGGATTAATGTGAATGGAGCTCCTGTGTCCAGCAAATGTCAAATCTTGTATCAGATTCAGATGATTGTTTGTGGCTGTTATGTTTCCTTCCATTGGCAGGTGAAGATTGTAAGTTAATTTTGCATCAACTTGTGATAGTTGTCCAAGATATTGTTTAATTTTGCATTTTTGGATGTTGTTTCTTGTTTGAGAATGGTTGACTTGAGATTGTATGAGTATAGGGGGTAATTTAAGTAATATTGATATTTGTTGAGAAAGTATGTGCAATCAAATGAAAAATAATAAAATCAGAAAAATCTAATGAGTTTCGATTAAGACAAGAACGGCCATTTTAGTATTCAACTGACTCAACTTAAGGATGATAATTTGTTCGAAGTCAATGAGTCTACTATTACCTAGCCATATATATTATAACTAAGTACTCTTGTCCTTTGACTCTACTATTATAGCTTCTCCCCCAAAGGTTGTTCTATCAATTTGTAGATATTTCCTATCTCACATTCATTACACCTTTTACTACCTTATTGTTGTCTTTACTGGTTTTATATCCAAAAACTATTCACATATAAAGTTCTTAAAGAGATCAAGTTATCACTCGAGATCTTAACAACACTATGAAACATCTTGGTCTTAACATGTTATGCTCTAATCATTTTATAAGCTTTATTATCCCCTAATTAGATAGCATCAAAGATTTTTTTTTTAAAATGTAAAAGAATATCATTAACTTAGCCTAACCTAGGCATCATTACAAAGGGATAAAAATAGACTTTTGGCTATAACTCAAACTAATTAGGAGATCTACTACTTACAACACTACTCATTCTAAGTATAAGATCTTACAAGGAAAAAATAGTTAAAGATTCCATTCGATTATCATTGGCATAATAAAACTATCATCGCTAGCTTTATAAGATAATACAATCTCTCTGGTCCAACAAGTAGCTGTGTAAGCTAATGCTCTACTATCTATTGAATAGCCTCTGAAAATTTTGTTGTCTCTTTCTCTTCAAATGGAGTAAATGGTACAATTGAAAGCAACCTTTAACCTATGACTATCTCCACCCATTCTTCTTGATCTTTCATCAGCCTAGGAAAGAATATTGCACTAAAAATATTAATGAAAGAAAGCATTACGGAGTTTTTGCATTTTATTTTAGATTGATCTAGTATATTGGCATTGGAAGTAAAAAGATGTGAGATGGATTCAAGTTCTGAAAGTAGAAACAACCCTGTTTGTTATTAGAACTAGTGATTCTATACTAGTTTTGAGTCTAACTCTAGCTGTAAGCCATATTATAAAGGAAGCTTTAGGCATTGGAATTTTATCCCGCACTATACTATTCCATTGAACTCTTGAAGAGCGAGGCTTGAGAAGCTCCAAGCAAGAGTAGTTGCCGAAATTTCCTTTCCTATCTGGTTGCCATATGAATTTATCATCTTTATTTGGGTTAGGGTAATAGTTAGGAGGATAACTCACCAATCTGTCTGATCCCTTAAAATTGCAATACAAGTTTTCAAAATTAATCACCTCTTTTACTTTGACATTGGAAGGGATTTTGGTAAGAAGTTGGTGCATTTCATTTCTATCTATAAAAGGTCTATGATTTGTCCAGTTATTATACCAAAATTATGTTTAAGTTCCATTTCCCACTATTGATTTGAAATAAGGGAAAATGAGTTCCCTTTTACTTAACATTTGGATAAAGTAACAGGAATGTTCATTATTCTTTGAAATTTGCCATAAGCTAATGTCCCTAAGATAGTATTTATTCATCCATTTTGACCACAAAGCTCTCTTATTACTGTATAGTCTCCAAATCCTTTTTGTTACCAAGATTGTTTGAATAAGATTGGTTGAAGTCATTCATAGGCCCAATTCTTAATTATTTAAGCATAAATCTTCATACCTTATCCTAGATCCCTTTGAGACCTCAAACTTGCTAGACCAAAGGATTTTTTTGATGCATCACTCAATCATCCTGTCCATTCTCCTAGGAAAGAAAAGATGGAAACTCAAATGAGTGTGTAGTTTCCTTAAAATTTAATAGATAAGTTGTACTCTACCTACATTGAAAAGAAGCCTATTATGCTAGGATTATCACAACAAAAGATATATAGAACATACTCTTTTGGTTACTGATCCTTAAACTTGACCAGTCTGAGAAGCACTTATGAATTTAGTCAATAACCTAAGTGAGTTTGGGTAAGCCCCACTTATCATAATCAAATCATTTGCAAAAGCAAGCTGAGTGATCTTCATTTTCTCGAATTTGTTGTGGTACCTAAATCTGGGATATCTTTCAATTCTTTATGGGACAATCTTAGAATGGACCTCAATTGAAAGAGTAAACAGGTGGGGGGATAAATGATCCCCTTGTCTGATTCCATTGCTACCTTTAAAAAACCTTGAGGGCTTGCCATTGATCAGATAGTAAAAGATGTAAAATTAATACATGCCTTAATCCAACTAATAAATAAAGGTGGACTCAAAACCATCTAAGTCTATTGAAAGTGAATCTCCATAAGACAGTGTCAAATGCCTTAGTGCCACTTTGATAGCACATCTTTTGATCTTTCTATTAGACTTATATTCATTAATTTTTGCAACAGGAGGATGTAGTCAGAAATTTTTCTACCTGGAATAAATGTGCCTTGATTAAGTTGAATGATATATCTGAAATCTCCATTCAACCTACAAGGAATCAACTTAGAGATCACCTTATAAACTGTATTGCAGTAAGATATAAGTCTGAAATATCTCACATTATTTGGGTTAGGATTATTGGGAACTAGGAAAAGATGAGTATACTTGAGTTCTTTCAACATTTTAGAGTTGGTAAGAGCCTCCAATACCGCTTCTATAACCAATTTTCCAATGATTGACAAAGTGAATTGGAAAAAATGAGCAGAGAATTCATCAGGGCTTGGACATTTCTTGAGATGAGGACTAAATATAATTTTTTTGATCTCTAATTCAAAAGATGGTATGATGATTTCCTTTTTGAGTTCCTAAGGTATACTATCCCCTTTTTTCAATTTTAGGCTCAATCTTATTTTTAACATTATCAACTTGAGAACTTAAGACTTTTTCATAATAATTGATAGCTATATCTTACATCATATCCTTGTCTGCATAAATATTGCCTTCCTCATTGATAGGAAATTTAATTTGTTTAGATTCATATGAGTCATGATTGAAAAGTAGAAAAACTTGGTGTTAAGGTCATCTTTTTTGACCCAATTAGTTCTAGATATCTACATAAGCAATGAATTATGATTTAGGAGATCCTTATTTTTCCATTTTCTTTTTCTCTATTGCTTTTAGTTTGGAGTTGAATGGATCAAGGTAGATCAAGTTTTGAATCCTATTGTTCCTTAGTATTATCAAGCTTGAGTCATATTTCAGGTCTAGGGAGCTTGTGAAAGACCTTTAATTTCTCTCTAACAATCTTTAGTTTCCTTATTAGTTGGAAGGCCTTAAATCCCCTTATCTCAATGCTTCATGCTTTTTTTTGCTAGCTCCAAGAACCCCTCCTTATTGGTAAGGAAATTGAAGAATTTGAATGGGAATTTGGAAAAAAGGATATGTTCAACTACAAAAGTTTAATTAGATAGTGGTTAGAACATAAAGGAACACCAAACATGGTTAGAGAGTTAAGGATTTTCCTCATCCATGTCTGATTTACTAAAAACTCTATCAAGCTTTTTCCTGATTAACAGATCACCCTGTTGCTTATTGGACTAGGTATAAAGTTGTCTAGCATACATCAAATCTATTACCTCTACGTAGTTGAGAACTTGTCATAGCTCTCTAGTAATATTCCTTAACTATAGTGCCATAGGCTTTATTAGCTTAGATGACATAGTTGAAGTGTCCCACTATCAGCCAAGCTTTGTTACTTTTAAGTCTTCTCAAATCTTCCCACAATTTGACCCTCTGAAATTCAAAGTTGGAAGCATATAAGATAGTAATAGGACCACCTTCTAGCTAATATAAGAAATAAATGCATTGAATAGAATTATGTATAATGGAAATTTAAACAAGTTCAGAGTCGTAGGCCAAGATTATTCTCCCATTATACTGATGCAAATGATTGGAAACTAGGGACCATTTACTGCTTAAAAATTCTAGACTATCCCTAATTTTAAGAAAATAAGCCCAAAACTAGTGGTTTTTACTCCAAAGTCAAACTCTTAACTATCTATTATTTAAAGGGATCATTTAACCCCTAGTGCTCTCAAAAGGCATACTTATAAAGAAATCTGAGGGGTCACCCTATTAGTTTTGTCTTTCCTTCTACCTAACTTTCTAACTAGAGTAGAATCTGGTAGAGGATAATCTTGTCCAATTAATTTCTCTTCAAGAACCAGAATAATTTCCTACTCTAAATGATCCAATATTTCATTCCCCTTGAACTGTGTCTGAGATTGACAACTTCCTAAGGTAAATAAACTAACACCGTATCATAGTTAAACTGGATATTTAACTAAAGAACCTAGGTCACTAATTTCTCAACCTAATATATCTTTGTAACCAAAAAGACTATGTTCAAGGCTAAATCAATTCTGTTAAATTCTAGCCATTGCCACATTCACACACATCACACTATGCAAACCTAAACAACCTAACATACAATATACAAAAAATAACACACTTAAAGGAAAAACACACAACCCTCCCCACACTTGAACATCACATTGTCTTCAATGTGAGAAAAAAAAAACATAGCATACATAAGGTGGGAATAAAATAACATGAAAATATAAACACAACATAAAGATAAAACTCAAAAGAGAAAGGGTTAGAACATGATCATCATGGAAATTAAGGTGGGGATGATGTCAGAGGTGGTAGTTGAACACCTTGATCCTCAAAGTATCTATAAATTTGGCGTATATCCCAACTCTGGTGTCATTGTATGTGAGCCATCTCCTTCATCATCTTGAATTTTTTGAAAAGTGTGTCAATGAGTGTTTTTTTAGTGTTGTTAGAGATTACAGTGCACCTTCTTCCAACCACGTTCTTCTTCTTCCTCCTCCTCTTCAGACTCCTCACTGGTTAAGTCTTCTTCTTGTTACTGAGGTGCTAAACTTGAATTTGCTTGCCTTTCCCTAGTCTTTATGTGGGATTTTGCACTGATATCTCGAAGTTTCATATTGTGAGATTTCAAGATTTTAGCTCCCACAAATGATGAGTGTTTAAGAATTCAGGGCAATGAACAATTTGTCCGTTGCAATCTACTCTGTAATACTCAGCAATGGTTGACAATAAGTAACCTAAGCCTAAATTATTACTCCTCTTATGTAGAATAGCAATAATTGCATTGAAGATGTAGGTAGAGGCACATGCTGGGATGTTATGATCTATACATCACAATATAAAAAGTTCTTTGGTTGAACACTTATTATTTTCAAATTTGTCAAAAACCATTTAAATTATGAACTTATGTAGCAACAATTGTTCATGACTTTTGATTATGTTGTTGTGGGCATTTTTGGCATCGAATTGATCCAACCCAGTTAATTCAGTCGAAAGTGGGTGGGATGTAAATCATCATGCTGATCCATTATGGACAACTCAGGGAAACCACAAATTTCACACAAGTTTTCATAATTAAGCTCGTAAGGTTGACCTCGTAACCTAAACCACATTTCCTTTAGGTTACTCAGTTCATATTGAAGAGACGTAAAGAATTCGTCTTGGAGTTTCCGATCCCTTGCCAGGATTGCTAACCTTATTGTTCTGCACTTGCGGAGGGAATAGTCGGGTGAGCTACACAACTCAGTGGCTACTATATTTATAGCCATTGGAAATTGGCCACAAATTCAAGCATATGTATATGTATATATATTAATTCGAGCATTCTCACTTTATTCAAGCCATTTAAGCATTTGATCAATTTAACTCAAACTTATAACACACAGCATAAGCTTCAGCCACAAACCTAATACTCAACTATGCACCATATTTAGAAATTTAAAGATGCAATGTACTAACAAATGGCTCGAGAGTTTTGTGGAACGAAACAGAGAAACCGAAGTTTACACTGTTAACAAAACGAGTTCGATTTTTCATGATCTCGTGACCTCAAAGGGGCAGTCGAGAGAAGGTTATGGGTCAACGTGCACGTGACTAACAAAACAGGTTCCTCTCTTGCCCAAACAAAAGCACATATTCAATTATATGCTCATACTTTCATTTTCTTTCTTCTTTTCATCTAATTCCAATGTTATAAACTTTTTCAAGATATAATATAATCACAATGCATCATGCATTTTCAAATATTCACAATTATTTCAATTTCAAGCAAATCAACATACACACACATAGGGAAGAATTTGTCCAATTACACAATAACTATAAATACATTACCCACCTAATTAACTTGCGAAAATCCAAGTCAAACTTGTCTTTTCCTTTGCTCTTGGGTAGGATTCCCTTGCTTTCCTAAAACAACCAAGATTCTATTCAAAACAACCAAGATTCTATTCAAAACAACATTTCGATAAAATTCTTAAACTTCAAAAAATCACAAAATTGCAATAAACACAATTTAAACTCAAATCTAACCTACCCATAGTCCATCTAGGTTAGAAAACCTAAGATCTAATTTAGAAACCCTTAAATGAATTGGGTTCTCCTAATCCATCTTCTTCCCACACAAACCTCTTTTCTCTCTAACTTATTCATCCTTAATACAACCCATTCCTTTAATAAAGTAAGAAGAAAATATGGTTAACCTACCTTAACAAACTTGATTTCTCTTCTTTTCTTTTTCACCGAAACCTCTCTTCTTCTCTCCTATTTTCATTTTTTCACTCTCCTCCCTTTTCAATTCATATTTTTTTCCTCTTATAAGCAAGACAACATATTCTTTTTCCATTTGTACTCTTAATGAGCTCAAAAAGTCCATCTTACCCTTCCTTATAAGCTTATGTTCTTTTATGCTTAAGTGATCTCCAAAAAATGCCCTTGAACATCCTTATTACATTAACACTTTAATTCTACTTACCCATTCAATAAATCCTACTAACCTTGACATAATTATAACTCCAAAAATTTAATCTATCTAAACCTCAAAACTATTTCAAATCATGCTTAACTTAAAGAAAAATTTTTAGGGTCCAACACCCTCACTATCATAACTAATCTCCTTGACTTAACCCTTCTTAATTTTCAATAATAACCCATCTAAATTAAAGCCATTACACAATCAATAGCATATGTCCTTCCATACTCAAAACCTTTCTTTCCCTCTGATTTCACCAAATCTCATATCAACAACCCACTTCAGCTACTCAAGAGTTAATCCTTGCATCAATTCGTATAGCTTCTCTAAATAACATCACATTTGACAACTTCGCCAATACTTATAATATATACTTATAATCAAATGCATTCATACCTTATCACCAAACTTTAGTATTTTAGTTTAATTTAGTCCAACTTTTATAACTTGTTATTTATGCTATCACTCTACTAACTTGTCTAGGTGTTGACATATAAGTTGAAGTTTCATGAAAATAACTTTATATCATCTTCGTATTAATTTTAACACGCTTAATAATTACTGTTTATATCACCTTTATGATATTCTTCTCTCTTTCTTAAAGAGAAAATGGTGATAAAATAATAATTGTTCTTTCTATTGTGGACTTTGAGAATAAGAAAATAAATGTCAACCATATAAAACTATATGCCATATCCAGAAATAACAAATTCCATAAAAGTGAAACCATATCCAAATAAATACATCCACACTATAATGTACAATTTTTTTGCCTCGTACCATTAAGAAATACACATTAACCAACAATATGTGATTTTCCCTTAACTCCATTCGTTGCCCACTAAGATAATTTCAACACAAGGAAGGCCAAACGGCTATATCAAACTCTATGTCTAACAAATTTAGTAGAAATATATAAACTCCACACAAAGAAAGAGAGATAAAAAGAAAGTGACTATATTTATATAATGGATATTGTGTTAATAAGATGATACAAATATTACATTCTTACCTAAAAAGTCTAGAACATAATAAGTTAAAAGTGATTACACACCTATATTTCTTTTATTTTTAAATTCTATTTAAGAGTGAGGTAATGCAAGAGAAAGATGATAAAGAACACGTTTTGGAATTGTAGCATTGAATTCAATTCAAGTGTTGGAAATAAAAAAAAAAGAGATGGGTTTAATTCATACATGAATTGAACCCCATCATTCTTTATAAATTGAATTTACCTGAAAAAGTCGGAATTGAATTACAAATTGAAATTTCAATTCTTCTTTTGAACATTGAAAATATCCTTCCAATAATGCCCATATAATTTTACCATATATCTCTTCACCTCAAGCAGCTTCTCCCACTAAGAAATAGAACAACAACACCTTCTCCACGAATTAACACCTTCCACCATATCCAGGTTTTCCCTTTCCCTTGTTCGTGGGTGTCTTTTCCTTTTCTTTTGTTTTTTGTTTATGATCATCGTTCTCTTTTAGATCCATCGTTCGATTTAGCTTTTCCTTTCATTTTCCCATCCTGTTTACATTGTTTCACATTTCTCGAACTTTTTGTATATATCTAGATTTTTTTGTTTATTTGTTTTTGGTTACATTTTAAGTGAATCTTGTTCTATTTGGGATCTTGAGTTTGGAACTTTATGAATGATATAACTTGTTCTATACAAGTATGAATGTTTTTTTATTTAATTTTTTGATGTAACGATCTTATGTCTCCTTATCACAGGAAGACATGTTAAACTTGTTATGATATTATGTAATTTGGAGTGAAATTTCAAAAATTGATAGTGCCTTGTAGTTGTCAATGCAAAAAAATTATTGCTTGTTCATGCATTTTTAAGTTTTTAAATTATAATAGTTTTCTATTGTCTTCATAGCTCGGTCTAGCCTAATGTCATTTGTAATCAATTTTTTCTTTTCATTTTAATAACAAACTTTTTTAATGATATCACTTATAATGAAATTGATGTTTATAACTTGCTCTATGTAAGTATGAATGTTTATTATTTAATAAGATTATTTTTTAATCAAGGGTAAAAATATCATATCAAATAATTGAATTCATTTTGATTGTGTTCCAAACAATGTAATTGAATTCAATTATAATATTACTGCGTTTGTTCCAAACAGTATACATTGAATTCAATTCAGTCTCATTAATGTAATTGAATCCAATTCGTTAATGAATTTAATTCGAAGGTTTTCAAACACCCTATAAAATAAATCCAGACTTGAAATTGGGAGGAGTTAGGTTCAGAATTCTAAAACAAGCTTATTGATTAGCAAAATTACTCAATTATACATTATAATGTTAAAAGTTTTATATTAATTAAAAAATTAAATAATAAATAAAAAGTACCAGTTGTCCATTACCTTAACAAAAATACATTAAAGTTTGATATTTGTCCCGTTATGTTTTGTTATATTGTCTTTCCGAAGGTCCTGATACTGTTTTGGGCTTCACTATTGTTCGCTTTAAGTTCTAACCCACGAATACATGAATAGACAAATCTCTGGAGAGGAAGATGATACAATAGTGAAATAAAAAGGATCAAAAATTGCAATATTATGGAGAAGATAAAGGGTTTAAGTCTTCCAGTTTTCCACCAAAATCAGTCCTTTCAATATGGTAAAGCCCACTATCGCACCGCTGCATTTCATTTCGTAGTATACAACGCCATTCCGAGTTTGAACAAGCAAAAAAAACCACAAAATCTGGGTCTTTCTGCTTCTGTCCTTCGCGTGCGTGTCATGAAGATACCCTCCTAACGGCAGACATTGTCTAGGGTTTTGGTCGCTTGCCTCATATGTAAATATCCCTGACTTACTTTCCGGTTCTTGTTGCTTTGAGTTTGGTGTTTGCTGCTTTGAACTGGATTTTTCTTCAGTGAACTTTTATGCAAAATGTGCATGTCTTTTCACATTTGAACAATGGACAATTAGAAAGATGCCTTCTTTAGACGGAAATAGTACTATTTTCAGAGATATCACTTGGAGAGACGTGACACGTGAGGATGGCGTTTTGAGCTTCAGTTACGAATAGTGTAGTGAGTGTGAATTTGGAACTTCAGTTACAAATAATCTTACTGAGTGTGAATTGGATGCGAAAATTATGCAAGTGTGCTCATTTTCTTAAGTGTGCTCATTTTCTTTCTGGTTAGGCAATAGAGGAAAGTAGGAGGAAAAATCTACTCTTGGTTCCATGGTTTAGCCTCTTCTGTATCAAATGTTTAAAGGTCACTGTCAATCTTGTTTCTTGATTTATCTTCTTTTTTTCTTTCTGTTTTCCCGCTAAATGTGCTGCTTTTAATATCTGCTGCAATTTCCTCTATCTGTCCCTATAATGGGTGTTCATCTTGATTTCTAGTTTTCTGTCTCAACATTTTAAGATTAAATCTCTTTATTGAATATGCCTTGGTCTGAACTATTTCATATCGTTTCTACATTATTTTGTATATAGAGTTTCCCTGTTCCTTTAATGATAGAAGCACTAACATATCTGGTCAAGTTTGTTTCATCAAATTCTGAATAATCTTTTTGTCCAACAACATTAGTTAGAGATTGCTAAATTTTAGGTTTCCCACTTTTGATGCAACATAGGGCTTCAGCCAATAATTTATCCTTGTTTGTGCTATTGCCATGCTATGCTCAAATATTAATGCGTAATGGAGCTTGTTTTACCCTGGTTTACTCTCATGCATAATATCTTCGATTTGGCATTATATGCTTTTGTTGCATTGACTGACAATATCCTTGCTTCTGTACGTACAGGTCTTCGGAGGTGTTGCAGTTGATTTTATTAATTAGTTATGTTTCTTTATTTAAAGGAAGCATATATTGATATCTACCAAGGCGTGAAAAACATTGTTGACATATATGGATAATTTTGGTTTGATCCAGTTTTCTGGTTTCAGCTTTTTTGTGAAGAAGAAGAAGAGGAGTACTGCATCTCGTCGACCTTGTTGTAATCCTGAAAAACTTTTACAACTTTACAGTCTACTGTCACTTTGCACACAATATTTTGACACCAGAAACAATGAGGATAACTTGTCCCTTAGGGAAAGAGCAGCTGGTTCTGATGGACCAAAAAGCGAGAATAGGTTGAAGAAACTTAAGCTCAAGTTAGGTGGCATTACGCATACAATACATGCCAAATCTGCGGCAGGACTTGAATTCAGTGGTGGGTCATACCTCCCTAAAACGTCACAATGTACTGATACTCCTCATCAGGTAAAAATCATGCCAGCAAGTGCTGCTGATTGTTTAATGGCTGGACAGCTTAGAACTTTTTATCTTACTCATAATATACTCTGAGATCAGGATCCCTATTGTTTCTCAAAAATAGCAAGAAACTGTTTAAAGCATTCCAGTCTAGCAAATTGCTTCGGTTGAAAGGATTCTATTTTGTCGACAACTTTTGCTTTGTTAAAGGAATAATATGCATTTTTCTTCCTAAACCTCTTGTAACAAGTATCTTTTTCTGACTTCAACCACAGGATCCTAGTTATGTAAAGGACAGGCATTTAAGAGGAAAGATGCCTGATGAAAGTGTGCCTGTGAGTGAAAGTTGTAGACATGAGTCAGTTCGTAAAAGTAAGAGGGTACCCAAGAAGCGTATGATGGAGCTGGGGTTTCATGAAGAAGATGATGATGTTGATGATGATGAAGTCAATTACCTTCGAAGACAGAATGGTTTCAGGATCTCTGAAGATTATGAAGATGAGTTGGCTGAAAAAAGGAGGAGAAAACAGGGGACATTAAAGGTTTCAGATAGAAGATCATCTGGGGAATGGCTCTATGCTGATATGGGAAATTATAAACCTTCAAAATTTAGTGCAGATGCTAGAGAAAAGGGTAGGTTGGGAAAATCTCATCATGGTGAAGGCTATGGTGTAGAAGAAGTGCCAATTTCAGGTCGTGAAGTTGGATATAAGAGCAGGAAGCTGGGATTTGTTGCCAAAATGAATGAACTAACTTCCACTGAAGAAAATCTAGCCCTTCAGTCTAATAAAGATGAGTGTATTAGGTCTGACATCAGTCCTATCGAGTTCCCAAATGGTTTACCTTTGGGCCCTAAAAGTGAGCATTTTCCCTCTTATTGTATGTAAAAGTTCTAGCTTTCCAATTTTGGACGTTAATTATTGTATGTACACTAGTGGTGGAAGAACACAGGTCATGATGCATTTATTTACTTATGACAGAACAAACGGCAAGACTCTCTGAACTGGAGCAGCAATTGAAGAAGGCAGAGGCTGCACAGAGGCGAAGATTACAATCAGAGAAGGCAGCTAAGGAGGCTCAGGTAACTCTTTTCCCATTCTTTACATTTCAGTATTTTCTAACTCATGGGTATGGCAACATAACCTGACTTTGTTTAGGCTGAGGCAATCAGAAAGATACTTGGTCAAGATTCTGGGAGAAAGAAGAGAGAAGCAAAGTTGAAGAAACAGCGAGATGAGTTGGCTCAGGTGCTTGGAAATTGACAGTTAACCTCTGGTTTCTTTTACGCCATGTTTTTTTGCACCTCTAAGGGAAAGCATTATCTGATGCAGGGAAAGAATGCCAAAATGAAAGAACTTGGATCAAATACTATTAGATGGGTAATAGGTCCCAATGGAACTGTTGTTACTTTCTCAGATGATATTGGTCTTCCACATATATTCAATACATTGCCTGGCAGGTAGATCACCATGTTCTGACTTCAATGAACTCTTCTCTTTCAGTATGTCTTATATTGGTAGTCTTTTGTGGCTTGTAACTGACGAACATGTTTTTCTATCTGATGAATTCATGGTTCGGCTCTTTGGTTTCCAGTTATCCTCCTCCACGTGAAAAATGTGCGGGTCCAAACTGTGAAAATGCTTACAAATATCGTGATTCCAAGTCCAAGCTTCCCCTGTGCAGTCTTCAGTGTTATAAGGCAATACATGGACAGGTGCAATCTCTAATTGCAAGCTGATATTGTCCGTCGCACTAAAATTTAGTGTATGCATTCTTCGTACCTTAGATTGGTAAAATCGTGTGCCTTCGGTATGCGAGTAGGATTATAAACCTTCAAAGCCGTTTGATGTATGAGATTGTGTTTCTTTTGTGCTCCGATGGGGGTGGAGTCAAGAATACATTGGTTCTTAGCCCTTGTTTTGATAGATAATCACTTCTGGCAGAGATATATAAATTTCACATGGAGAATGTCATTCCAGACATTAATAAATCAACATAAGCGTAGTCCTTTCAAGGTCAGAATGGTTTAACTTGAAGATGCACATAGTATGGTTTAGGTTTGAATTGAATGATGTTGGCTATGCAATGAAATGGTTAACAATGTGTTGGATCCTTACTGTTTGCTTCCTAAGACTGTACTATAAGAAATTATTTTTAATATGATTGCTAAAAGCTAAATTCTTGTCCTGAACCAAAGGGGGAAAAAAAAAAAACAGAAAAGAAAGAGAAGAAACATAAAAGAGAACACGACAGTCAGATTGAAGAAAAACAGCACTTTCTAAACTATAACCATACGTACAATTGCAAAACCAAGTTCCCGAATTTACGTTATTACTTACAATCACTGAGTAACAGTACTAGATTCAGATCGAAAATAACATGCAAGAAAATGTCTCCATGAAATCGAAAAAACTTGGTAAATATTTCTGTTTCTTTACTCCGCTCTTTCTATAAAATTAGACCGAAACATATTGGAGACTAAGACTGATCCATAAACACAGCACCATGTCCACTAGCCTTCATGAACTTCTTCAGCAAAAGAACAATTATCGCCATGGTAAGTCCCACAGCAGCCCATGTGAATAACCGATCATCTGCAGGTTTTTTAATCCTTGTCACCGTCTCACTTAAGCCTCTGGAAGGAATCTCCCTTGGTACTCTGACAACAGCAGGACTAAGATTTTCATTGACGGGAGCTTCTTGTACTTCTTCAATAATCCTTTCGCCTTGTGCAATATTTTCACCAATAACTGCATTTGAGATTCGTTGTCCAGTAGCTACAGCTCCAGTATCTTGCTGCCCTGCTTGTGCTTCAATCTCCCCATCGGTAGCATGTTCTTCAGAGCCCACAGAGGGGCTGAGTTGAGGAACAGGTGGTGTCTTGCTAAGCATATAGTCATGAATCTGTGATCAAATCGTTTCATCACTACCAGCAGATGGTGCACAGCATTTTACAAACAATACAAACTAACAAACCTCATCAATGAGTTTTTGACGTTCAGAAGTCCCAAATCTTGGTGCGGCCTGACGAGATTTGATGGCCAAAGTGCGCCTTTCTTCCTTTGTGTAGTCTAGCGAACCCAATGCACCATTTGGGTTGGTGGGCATGAATGCGATAAGTGCAACCAGAGCTGTCCGTACTGTCAAAGTATAAAAATGTACTATCAGTTACACCAACTTAGACTTGCACATGAACTCAATTCGCTATTCTTATGAATAGCTTGGACTGGGACAAGACAGTTTGTGATCAGAGAAGCTCAGAAAACTTTCTACCAAAATGCAAGACTGGAAATTTACCGCTCCATGATGGCTGCCAATGCTCCGGATGGTGATTTGATATGCTTAGGCATATCTTTGTCTGGGTCTCGAAACGACCGTTTGGCTGCAAAAGATGGCATGTGAGCATGTTAGCATATTGCAAACAAGGTAAGGAAAAAAAAAAAAGGTCCAAAGCAAGTAAAAATCAAACTCATATATAAGAGAAACTGTATATCTTACAGTCAATAGCATGAATGAAGGAGGCTTGAAGGGATACTCGGCAGGTAACTGAATCCGTCCATGATAAATTCCGCCTTCAAATTCAGTATCACGAGGTCCCCCAATTGCAAATTGCCACTCAAATATGTTTTCCTGCAAAAACAAATCAAAGGTTGAAAATTTTAAAGAAAAAACAAATATACTTGAAAAGACTGAAAATTGAGGGTTTATTGCACCATAATTTCCACTTCTAATTAATCATCACGAAATATGCCTAAAATTCCCAATATAATCATAATTCTCAAAATAGATAACATATCATCAACGTAATTCAATAAGCCAAATTAAAACCGCAAAGTGAAGAGAAAATCAACAATTAGCGTCGAAGTAAATCCTTAGATCCAAATCCCCAGACAGTAAGCGAAAAAGACCCAACAAATCTAGCATATAATTAACAAAAAAAGAAAATATGAATACAAATAAAAAATAGATCAGAAAGCGAATGAAAATTGAAGAAAAAAAGCTTTAATGAATAGAGGAAGCGAACCTCAAGAGGGAGGCTCATGAAATCATCGGATGGATTAGACTGCATCTCCTTAACCTCCTGCAAAATCCTCTTGACCGCCGGATTCTTCAGATTATACTTGTCCTCCGCCATCAGATCAAACTTTTAACCTAATCACCGTCCGATACTAATTCCTCCACCAATCACCGCCGACAGATTAGCTGATCAACCCCTCTTTGTAGAAGAACCGCAGGTCCACAAGGAGACGCTAATTGATAAGGGAAGAGATCAAGAGAGACGACAATTAGATATTTTTTGTTTGTAGTTTTTACGTTTTATTTCGAAGGTTGCTAGGCGAACTTAGTGGAGACGAGGACGACTTTGACACGTCGATAATTGCAATATTATCTACTTGTCATGACTTCATTGGATAAAGGTTTTGTTGGAAGAGTCAGTTATAAACTTAAAATATGTTTTTTTTTCCTTTCTTCTAGATATTATTGGCGTGTAGGTTTTGCTGTCGGTAGTGGGTAACCGACAACTGGAGTGACAGTGTTTTGTATTTAAGAGAAAAAAAAAGTCTCATATTATTTTATTTTATTCTGTCTCATAAAATTTTAACTATTTTTTTAATGAGATTCACGCAAAATTTATATAAAATTCACATAAATAAATGACTGAAATTTATTAAACACAATAAAATATTATAATATTAGACAGAAGATCTTGACTCTTCGAACTGAATGAATGCACATACACGCTTAATATTCATCTATCACCATGAATTTCTACGAGAACTTAACGTCTCGTTACGTTGAGACGGTGAAGGTTCATGTGAGATCTTACGTTCCACTTATCTAATTTTAATCATATTCTATTTAGTTTCAACTATATATTTATTTATCATCTCACCTATGTATTCTCTAGTCGAATCCTCCATCTTCTCTACTTTCTAGCTAGTCACTACTAACTCAAACTTAAATATGAAATTAACTAAAGTCTATAATTACACAAAATGTCATATTAACTATGCAGTTACTCTACTTATATTATAATAACCAATTTCTTTATTCACTAGACTAGAGTTTATACTTTAAAAAAAATAAGAAGGGAATTATTAATATTTGAGTTATTATTTTGATAGTTTTTATATTCATTATACTTAGATATTGACTAAGGGTCCGTTTGGTTCCACTTCTGTTTTTCTATTATGGTTTTCAGTTTCTGTTTTCAGTTTTTTGTTTCCGTTT
>JANIHY010000209.1:32708076-32727984 GCA_027479065.1 Erythroxylum brevipes
AAAAGTGAGAGATGGTAAAAACTGTGCATTTTTGGCACATATTGGAAAGGATCTCACATCTTGTCATCGAAAAGCTGAGAGAGCTTGCATAGATCTCATGAATCAACCATCACACATAGTGCAAAGGTTTGAAAGGTTTACATCTCAACAAATTGCAGATAACAGACTTCAATTAAAAGCTTCAATTGAAGTTGCTAGATGGCTTGCATGTCAAGGATGTGCTTTCAGAGGTAATGATGAGAGTGCAACATCAACGAATCGTGGAAATTTTCTTGAATTATTAAATTTCATATCCTCTTATAATGAAAAAGTAGCAGAAGTTGTGAAAAAAGCTCCCTTGAATGCCTCATATACATCACCACAAGTGCAAAAGGAAATTTTACATGTCTTGGGAATCAAAGTGAAGAATGCTATCCGTGAAGAAATTGGTGATGGTAAATTTTGTATAATTGTTGATGAAGCTCGGGATGAGTCTAAGAAGGAGCAAATGTCTATTGTCTTGAGATTTGTTGATAAAAAAGGTCTTGTGCGAGAACGATTCTTTGGGTTAGTTCATGTTAAAGATACTGCTGCATTGACATTAAAAGAGGGAATTTTCTCAGTTTTATTACATCATAATCTTGATGTTCAAAACATTAGAGGACAAGGCTATGATGGTGCAAGTAATATGAGAGGGGAATGGAATGGATTGCAAGCTCTAATTTTAAAGGAGTGCTCTTATGCTTACTATGTTCATTGTATGGCACATAGGCTGCAATTGGCTTTAGTTGCAGCATCGAAGGAAGTTATCCCGATTCATCATTTTTTTACAAAATTAAATTGTATTGTTAATATTGTTGGGGCATCATGTAAACGCAACGACCAACTGAAAGCTGCTCATGCTGAAAATATTGCTCATTTACTTGCTGTTAATGAACTTGAGAGTGGAAAAGGCTTGAATCAGATTGGCACTTTACAAAGAGTAGGAGACACTCGTTGGAGTTCTTATTTGAAATCTGTTTCCAGTTTGATAAACATGTTTAGTGCTACTTGTGAGGTTTTATTGAATATTATTGAAGATGGAGCTACATCGGCTCAACGTGGAGAAGCAGATGCAGCATATGAGGCACTAACCTCTTTTGAATTTGTTTTTATTTTGCATCTCATGAGAAAGATTTTGGAGATTTCTAACTCACTTTGTCAGGCTTTACAACTCAAATCTCAAGACATACTGAATGCAATGCACTTAGTTTCGTCCACAAAGTCACTTATCCAGAATTTGAGAGATGAAGGGTGGGAAGAATTGCTTTTAGAAGTGAAATATTTTTGTGAAAAGGTTAATATACCTGTGCTAGATTTGAATGCTCTTTATGTTGCTAGAAGAGGAAGGGCTCGTCATCAACAAGATGAAATTTTATTAGAACATCATTATAAAGTTGACATTTTCAATGCAGTGATTGACTCTCAATTGCAGGAATTGAACAATAAGTTCAATGACCACACGGTAGAGCTCCTTATTCTCAGTTCAGCTTTAGACCCAAAGGAGATCCGTAGGTCATTCAGGGTTGATGATATTTGCAAGTTAGTACAAAAATTCTACCCACAGGATTTTGCAGAGTATGACATGCTACAGTTGAGGATACAATTTGAGCACTTTAATCATGCAACACAAGTTCCAGAATTTGAAAACTTGGTAACCATTTCTGATTTGTGCCAATGGTTGGTGAAAACTAGAAAATCAGAAAATTTCCCCCTTGTTTATAGAGTGGTTACTTTGGTTCTCACTCTCCCAGTTTCTACAGCTACAACGGAGCGATCATTTTCAGCTATGAAAATTGTGAAGACGAGACTTCGTAATAAGATGGAAGATGAATATCTCTCTGATTGTTTATTAGTGTTTATTGAAAGAGAAATTGTTGAAACAGTTAGTACAGATTTATTGATAGATGATTTTCGTGATCTAAAAGAACGGCCTGTTGTATTTTGATTATTTATTAATAAAATTATATAATTGTATTAGTTTTTTGCATTTAGATGTTAGCCCCCGGCCTCCCCTTAGAGTTGAGTCTGGCTCCGTCTCTGTCTAAGGTGTTGGGGATGTGGTAGGAGAAGAAGAAGAAGCCATAGAGAGGCGCGAATATCATATGTAGTAATAAAAAATATATATCTTTTTATTTGTAATAGATTGAAATACATAAATTCTTATATTTTTATTTAATTTGCTTATTTTCTTTTATTTTCGCAACAATCAACATTATGACAATTAGCATCAAAGCGTAAAATTTTTGTGTTTGTTTCTTTACAAATTCAAAGTCGAAAAAATGTAATAGATTGAATGATCTCAGCAACACTAGTTTTAGGGTATTTTCCTTCACATAAGTTTCGCCAACATATGGAAAGTATAATAATAATATTTAAAAGTATCTTTAACAGAAAAAGAAAATTATCTCACTTAGATTGTTTATAGTTTTCGAGGGGACATTAATTAAGATAGCTAAATGGAGAGAACTTTTTTTTTTTTTTTTGTATTTCTACATATTCTTAACATTTGTTGTCTTATTATCAATATTACATGATTTAATGCTTCTTTTCCGAAAACATAATTCTAAACTTGGAAGATTGAGACAAAACCATGTTATTTCAACTCTACGGCCGGCCGCATTTAACGACCAAATGGCATTCCATTAGGTCGATTTAAAATATCATTCCAGAAAGAAAACTAGAGCAAGGACATAGCCAAGAAAGTAGCAAAACTTGACGTTCTAAACTAGAAAGAAAGACAGATTTTGCAAGATTTAGAATATCCCGGTGAGAAGATTTGCTGCAGTAGAAATTGCGGCTCCAGTAATGGCGCATTGCACGACCTGCTCGTGGGATGCATCATCCGTTGTGAGTGCTAGTGCCATGCCAGTTATTGCACCTGCCACTGCACTGTTTTTCTGCACCAAATCAACCCCAGGGTAAATTACGCTTCATAAACATCACCTCTTCAGGTAGTTTCTAGCACTTACCCAGTCATGAGCTCCACGAGCCTCTCTCAGTCCATAGGTCAGACCAGAATACATCCCTGCAGCCAGTCCTGCAATATTGTTAATCAGTAGAGATGTTTACGCACTTTGGATTTTGAACACCAGCAATGAGTTTTGCAAAGTAATGAGTCCACTTAGATTGCTTATAATAAATACTAGAAATCCAAAATTATCCTCCAAGAACCATCATTTTCTGTCTAAAGACTATCCCCGTATGGTTCGTACACGATGCTTTTAGAAGTCAGCTGCTGGTAGAGTGCTCATGCAAATCTAAAGGTCCTCATATTCTAGGGTAGTAATTACTGATAATTATCTAGTTCCAAACCGAGAGTGGAACGACAAGATCATGGATACCAACCCCACTGTAAGGATTCCTTTCCTGTGCTCTTCACCTGAAAGAAATAACGTCAGGAATAAGCGATAGCGATTAAATGACTCGATAGAGCTAATTAATATGGGGATTGAGCAACAGAGAACTCACCAGGGCTTCAAGAGATTTTCTATTGTTCTCACCTGAAAAAATTGAATGCAACAATAAACAGAAAATAATACGTAAATGGTATTATCCACTAACGTAAAGCAGTAACAAAATAGAGACAATGAGCATCTAGGTGATAGGTCCGTGTAAATATTTAAGTTTTTCATATCATAATTTTTGCATACTAGCTAAGTTGAATTGGTAAGTAATCAAAGTGAAGGACCTCTGAGATCGGGGAAACGGTGGCGTTTCCTGCCGGCATCGGAGGTCTCCGATGACAAGCCACTTGAATCGACTCCAGAACCTGAACATAACCACATATAAAAGCTAGAATGTGATTATAATACTGGTGCTGTAAAATACATTACACGTACCCTCGATGGCCGTAAAGTAAGCCTCCCGCGACACCGCCTGGATTGCACCAATCTGTTGAAACCAGCACCAATCTCTCTTTCAGAAAACAGAGAGAAAGAGACTAAATATAGAGCAAGCAATTAAAGGAAATAATAAATAATACCCCGGCGGCTTTGACAAAGCTCTCGGCAATGCGATTGAGGAGAGGATGGCCAAGGTCGAAGGAACAACCCTTGTCAAAGCTACGGATTTCGTCCAGCAATGATCGAGTCTCCAAATTACTGCCCCCCATTTTCTATTAATTAATTATTTCTTTCTTCTTTTTTCCCCTCTGTATATATACACACACATAAAGATATAGGACTTAAAGAGAATGTAACTACTCCTAAGGAAGCAAGCAAGGACTAATTCTCGGGATATAACAACAGAAATTGTGGAGGGTAAGTTACTCAAGTCCTCTATTAAGAAGAGAAAGGGTAAACGACACGTGTTCAAGTTAGCCTTGCTTACGCGTCCGTCTACTTTGTTTTGCGAACCATTTTCACCACGTGGCGAGCTCTTGCGAGTCGCGTGTCACATTGCATGCCCCACGGGTTAACAGTGAAATTTATGGTCACGGGAGGAATTCTATAAACAGAATGCATCTTTCGTTATGTTTTTGGTCTTATTTGCTTAGCCCAATGTCTAGAACGTAGCAGGGGCACGTCTGCATCTGATCTTGATAGAACTTAGAGATTGAGAAGCCTTTTCTTTACAATTCCTTAAAACCAAGAGCAGATCGTCCAAAAGATGAACCCGAAAAAATCTCTCATAAGCAAAAGTTCGGAGGGGATGAGGCCAAACTCGAAATGTTGTATGTTAAATTCCTCAAAACAGTAGAAAGTCACTTACAAACCGTAATTTTACATTGTTCTATAATTAGATGGCTGAGAACATTAGGCTTATGAGCTCCGCTATTATATAAAAGGCACCAACCGCATAAACTAGTATTAGAATTGGAAAAGGAACCTATAAAGGGCAACTATCGTGCCTTTTCTCTAGCACCGTTCCAACGACCAAAGGAGAAGAAGAAAAGGGCCAATGATACTCAAATTTATCGAAAAATATTTTTAAAAAAAATTAATGCTTTGCATTCTTGTACAGAACAACGATTATAAGGCTCAAGGCTCAAGGCTCAAGGCTCAAAGTGAGAACGGAGAATGAAGACCCATGCCATGTCACAAGTATTTCCTCCTGACCTGGGGTGGCCCTGTACAGGAGTCCCCTATCATCAACATCAATCCATAAACCGCTCAACCCACCATCCTTCCTATGTCGGTTCTTTCCTATTTGGGGTTTCTCGGTCCCTTCACATTTTACGAAATTAACAATGCCAGCTTTCGGTACATTAATCTATCAAATAACTTTAAGATCCATTTACAGTCATCTCTGATGAGGACTTTGGTGGTATTAAAGGACAATCATCTCCGCTTAACTGTCTGTTTTCTAAGCTGTGCAAACAATCGGAGCAACTTCTAGATGCGGGAGGTTCCTTCTCCCCATGAGAACTACAACTGTTATCAGAACAGTTCCTGGAAATGGTAGGCTCCTTCTCTTGACGATTTTCTTCAACCAAGTCCTTGTTTGTGTTCGTACAACAAGAAGCTACTTGTATGGTACTAGCATTTTTCTTGCTAGGTAAGACTGCGTGGCTCAGTGGTGAACACAGAGCGGCAAAAACACCCTCCCTTGACTTGGAGTTTCTCCCTAATCGCTGCTTTTTTGCTAACTCAGGCTCTTTATCTTTCAATGGCAATTTGCGCTTCAATCTAAACGCCTCCATAGCTTCATCTTCTTCTGAAGTTCCGTGTTCTTTTTCAGGTGGTGGCCTGTAGTCTTCCTCATCCTCGTCATCATCATAATCAACCAGTCCAGATCTTGGACAACAAAGCAAAGGAGAGGATAAAAGCATAGAACAGCTTGTACATAAAATTTTAAGAAAATGTCAGGTCTCACATATAGGGGGGTAATAAGTCATACCTAGTGGCAACACCGTTGGATAAAACAGACTGAACATGTACTTTAGGAGATTGTGATGCAGATGCGGTGTCTTCTTCATCACTGCTTATGTGTTCAAACTAAGCAACTTGAAAGGTTGATGTACCACAAATTGTTCAAACTGCACGATTTGCAACAACCTACCTGTCTCCATTGAAGTAGTCTTCCTCTTCTTTTTCCAGTGCACGCTGATCAATCCTTCTTCTTGGATCTGACATTGTCCTAGCAATATTTGCTCCAGTGTTATCCAGGCACTGTAATTACTCCACTACTTAGCACAAGCATACAATAATCCTACTTGAAAATCAGGAAAAAAAATCAAATAGAGGATACCTGATCATATTTTATTTTTAAAGCCTTAACGGAAGCCAGATGGTCAAATTTAACCAACTCATTCCAGAATGAATCAACTATGTACTTGAGCAATAACTTCAGATTTGCCTAAAAAAAGACAAATCAGAAAACAAACTTATGCATCATTGCAGCAGAAGGCAGGCGTATTAATATCATACCACTGTGCGGATAAACTCAAACAGCTCCAAGACAGCAGAATTTAGCAGATTATATCGGTTGCCATTGCTAACAAAAGCGTCTATAATTGGCTTGAGGAGATTGTTGTTCACAAAATGATTTATCAAATGCTCATCATCCTGACACAAGAGAACCAAATATTGCAATAACAAATAATGTTGCTTAACATAAGAAAAAGTATTAACCAAAGACTAATACACAAAGATATTCGTGAGCAATTTAATAAGCCCGCCAAGAGATATGGAGAGCCATAACAACCCAAGGAATGTGAAAACGTGTAACTACATCTTTTGAAGCTGTTTTAAGGAAACCAGAATATAAGAATTTTACAAGTAGAAAATAGTCGTCTTAAAATGATTACGAAACAGAACCAGTCTATACGAGGGATTTGATTAGACCTGTATAAAGCTGGCTCTTGCAACTCATAGAATCACGTTATACAACAATTTTATCTTAACACCCAAAACTGATTAAGGATTGTACCATAATCAATATCTTCCCCCCAACTGATATTAAGTGCCTCCATCAAACTACATAGAGCGAGGATAGGCATTATTTGTGGAATAATTCCCAACCCTCCAGAGAAGAAATAAAGAAACTGCTATGGAAGTTCCAAGATAAATATAGCAACCCAGGCTGATGACTATATAAGAATATGAAATGTTATATTGGTGTGTTACCACATTTGTGACCCAACTTATAAAAACAAGAGGCAAATGCATAAAGGAGACAAGAAGAAAAAATTTTCCAAAATGGAAAGGAAAACTAAGAAATAACAAAAAGTAGCTTACATGTTGGAGCAGGATCGTGCGAACAAATCTGACTGCAGCAACTACAATGTACTTTTCCTTCCGTTTTGTGAGTAACAAAATTTTTTCTATAACATTATTTAGGAGAAAATTACACCTGCAAAAAAAAAGAAAATCAGATTTCGTCTCTTTTCATCATTCAATTAAGCCTGCAGGATGAGAAAGAAAATGCTAGAAACTCACTTTATTCTATAAGGATGGTGCAGAACACAGAAGCATAGCAATTCACATATGTTTGAAAGTATCTCTGGCTTCACACAAGTTTGATTTTCAATTTTTCCAGCAAACGCTGAAGATCTATCACTGGATTGGGCCATAGTTTTGGTAGGACATGATGCTCTTATAACATCAATCAATTGGCTCAAGTGCTTTTCATAGAAAATCTCTATTATATTATCCCTCTGCATGAAAGATCACTGTCAAATCCAATGGACTGCTGATGAACTGAGGCACAGAAAAAGGAAATACATTCCCCACAAATGCCAATAGCATTCTTCGCCAATAAGATAAACAGCCATGCTATAGAAGTATGCTCAGCAAGTTCCATTTCCAAGTGAAGGAATCTAGATAGTTTATTGAAAGCTAGACAGTGAAGATACGATAACCCAGCAACTCTTATCTTTGTTTGAAGTCTTCTCTAGGCCAAAAGCCTAAAACTACCCAGTAAACACCCTACATTAGATAACAGGTTGAAACTCCTAACTTCCTAACACACGTTAATTAGTCATTGGTATACACAAATATTAAAGCAGAACCAATAATTAATTCAATTTTTACTATAGCATTAACTTTAAAGATAATAAGAACTCACTCGGTATGGACATGAAACAGAGAAAAAATTAATAAACATTAATGCCCAAACAGCTAGAACAGCAGAAAGTACTAGCATAGATATCAAACTAACAATAAAAAACAAACCAACAAACAATAGAAAATATACATATCAAAACTTCATGAACATTCTACAAAATTAACTGCAAATTATAATGGATGCATAGTGTAATGAACTATAGAGGCAGGCACCTGCGGATTTTCAGTCTCCAATAAACTCCGAAGAATCTCAAGAAACTGGCAGTGCATGTCGCCTTTGAAGTCTGTTAGCATCCCTTTAACCTGAAAAATGAGATACTATTTAGCTCTCTGAATTAATGGAAACATGGTCAAACTACAATAACATTACACAACCAAAGAAAACAAACTACAATAACAGCAGTTTGGCACTTGCTTGAACCAAAAGTTACCAGAAATTACACGCAAAGAATGGAATTCAAACATGCATGTTGCTTCATAACATATATCTACCAAAAGAACAGTTAAATTTAAAATCCCTAGACCAAAATTTGATCATAACTAAGATCCCTTGGATTCCTTTCGTCAAAATTTTTCAGCGTAGCAACTATGATAGAAAGCTAAGAAATGAATAAGTAGCAAAAAGCCTAATGCAAAAGTAACAATCTAACAAAATAACATTACCAAACCAACACCGGTTAACAAAATGTAACTTGACTACATACAGCTTAAAAGTGAAAAGCAAAAATTCTTCAAAACTCTTCAATTTTCATTAACTGTTCTCTAAGCAAAGAAATTATCCTTAATGAGAAGAAAATGACCTAAAAAATAAGAGTCAAGAGTTGATGAACACAAGGCCACCATTCGACTTTTAAGGAATGGCCAAAACCATTGCACCATGCATAATTTTAATACAAATCAAATCAATACCTCAACAAAGTGTAGCAGTTTTTATTAATTAAATTTTAATCTTATGGCCTTATACGAGATATCAAAAGAAAATGATTATGAACTAATTTCCTTCTAGGGAACTCCCACGATTCCATCACGTTTGAGCTTCTTCATATCAATTTTGAAGGCATAACATCAAAGCTAAGTCTCATCAGAAGCCACTAATGGAACCCATTTCGTTTCCTGTTATTAGGTTTTCAAGGAATTATTATATCAGCATGTGACAGGAGGGAATCTCCACAAAGATGTGAACAATAACCAAATAAACTTATTGGGCACACATACCAACAGTCCTAGAAGTGGGATCCCTTCCTGCCGAACAAGATAAGAACGCAGAAGCTTTGAATCCCGGTTCATGAAAAGAATAAGGATATCTGTCCTGCACCAGAATAATAAAGGAACGACAGGTTAAGCAACCAGGGTGAAATATTCAAAGGTAAACAAAGAACTAGAACAATATAATGATCATTAGAAACAACAAAAGTCACTATTACCCCGTCAATACAAGCTTTTTGTCTTCATTCTGTAAAGCTTCAGCAATGATTTCTAGAATACCTTCGCTAACGAGATCTCTACAAGAAAATATTAACTTTTAGCTCTTAAAGTGCAATAAGTTAACATGTCAACTGAATAATAATGAGCTACCATACATGGATACTAGAAAGAAAGTTACAATATTAATTCTAGAATAGGTGGTTCATGTACCTAAATAATCGGAGCCACTGAGACAGCTGCAAACTTTTACTTAGGCTACAAAACTCATGCAAGAAAAATACCTGAATCATAAGAATTGAGAGAGTCAAACACCATAAAAGACATGGAGAATTAACTGAAAATATCGTGATGGCATATACTAGTAAGAGAAATACCCACAAAAAATCATTGACGCACTGAACTTGATCATAACGAATTACTATTCTATCATTTCTCATATCATCTTAGTTAATTGTGATTACTTCAACCTTTTAATCTATCAGCTCATCTTTTATCTATACTTCCACAGTATGGTTAAAAAGACGCTTTTCACCTTGACATATAAATAACAAATGCTTAAGTGTCAAAGATGTAAGAAGAAATCGAAATCTAATAATTATGGGTGTCAAATTTGCAAATTTTTGTGATTTCTTCTACCTTTAGTAATTATAGTAAAACACAAGACGAACTTTTTGCCGCTCAATTCAACAAATCATCAGGCAAAACCCAGCTTATAAAGTACACTAAACTACAGTTAAATCATTACAGAAAATATTTATACTGAAAACAAATGGAAATCAAAAGCAAATTCAAAGATTTCATCAAGAAATGGTTGTCTAGAATGTTATAAAAATAAGTAAATTACAAAGTTTATCCCATTTCATTATAATTCAATGAAAATATGACTGGAAACATAGATTGAAGTTCAAAGGCCAAGAAGGACTTCAACAGATCATATAGACAAGTTCCAGGGGGCCCTTGTTAGGAATAAAGGTCACAGAGGAGGAGAGTGGATAGTTTACACACGGAAAAAGCAGTAGAGCAGTAGAGTTATAGTTAAATAGTGACAGTAGTTAGTCAGATAGCGATATACTATATTAGGTTGTTAGCAAGAGATAGACAGGAGATATATACTCGTAGAAGTGGGTTAGGATAAGGAGATATAAAAGTAGAGTTTATGGGTGAAAAGGGGAGAGATTAGTTTTGAGAATAATTCTCGGAAGTTTTTCCTGAGATTGTAAGGGAGTTGACCCTTGTGCAGAAGGTTCCACCTTCTGGTTCTTTTGATCCGACCTGCCGCATCAGTACATTATATTAAATAGTTACCTAACAATTTTGGTCCGACCTGCCAGATTCAATGGAGGCACGAGTGGGAAAGTTGGAAGATTCTGTGGCCAGAATTGAGAAAACTATGGGGGAGCAAGTTGCAGACTTGATGGAAGTCAAGAACGGCATGGGCCGTTTGGAAGCCCTTTTGACTCGCTTGATGCAACAACAAGGGTCGAGCAACAAAGCATCTCCAGAGGTCAACAAACAGGAGGACGTTGAAAGCGAGAAGGACCACGAGAGTCGACCTTGGGTCAAGAAAGTCGAACTCCCCATTTTCGACGGAACGGATCTGTTGGGTTGGGTGGCTCAAGCGGAGAAGTTTTTTGAGGTCCACCGCGTCAAGGAGGATGAAAAGATGCGACTAACCTTCATCAACATGGAAGGAGCGGCAGTGTATTGGTTTCGCTTCCTGCGCAAGAAGAGCCGACGTTGACGTGGAACACGCTCATTCCCACTCTACTACAGCATTTTGGAGAAGGCAGTTAGGAAAACATATATGAAAGACTAACGTCCATGCAACAAGTTGGGTCGGTGGAGGAATACTTGCGGGCGTTCAAAATGTTGGTGGCGCAAATACCCGAGGTGTCGGAGGAGCAGCTGTTAGGATATTTTTTGGGTGGCCTCAAACCAAAAGTGAGGTGCCGGGTCCGATCAATGCAACCTGCTACAATCTTATGTGCAATGGAAATTACTTGCGATATCGAGGATGAATTGCAGGTGATGTAGGAGGAAATACTTCCATGATTGGAAATTTTACGAATCGCGTATAGACACACGATAGTATAGTTTCCAAAGTTCAAGGAATAACGACCATTGGAGGGTTGGTTAATGGGATGATAAGTAATGACCAGGGCAAGGCCACGAGAAGAATGGAGCGGAGATCTTTCAATCCGAACCGTAGTTGGTCATCGCTGGGGTCTAATTCTCATAATGGAATTTACAGGAACTCCAGGTCACGCAGTAACCGCGGGACCAGGCAGCTTCCCTACCCAGAATTTTTAAAGAGGAAGGAAGAAGGAAGGTGCTTTCACTGTGGATTGCCTTTTGGTCCGGGACATAAATGCCCAGAGAAAAGTTTAAGAGTGACCATTTTAGGAGAAGACGAAGAGGTGGCTACAGAGGTAGAAGAAGGCCTGGACTCTCACGAAAGATCAAGGGGGGTTGTCAAAGAAGTTCAGTGCGACTGGATGGAGCTTTCACAAGTTTCAGCTAATGGATGGACACAACCCAAAACCATGAAGCTTTGGGGCAAGATTGATGGAGCACCTATTGTGGTATTGATTGATAGTGGCTCAAGTCACAATTTCGTGTCCAAAGAGGTGGCCTTGAAACAGGGCTGGAAAGTGCAGGCCACTACGAGCTTTGGAGTTAGGATGGGAAACGGGCTAAAGCAAGATTGTCAAGGTTGCCGCAAGGGGTTAAATCTGGAAATGCAAGGTTATGGGTATTCAGGAGATTTCTTTCTCTTTGAGTTAGGGGGAGTGGATATCATTTTGGGGATGACTTGGTTGATCTCTTTAGGTGAGGTGCAGCACAATTGGGAAGATCTTTCCATGAGATTTTCGCATTCTGGATCAACAGTCACTGTTCAAGGGGATCTTAATCTTTCAAGATCTCTAATTTCCAGCAAGGCACTAAGGAAGATAGCTAAAATTGAGGCAGCTGTTATGGTATTTTTTGGTTCAGAGAAACTCAAGAAGGATGACAGCAGGTACAACAACATAGGAGAAACACTCAACAATCACCAGCAGCAGCAATTATAGCAAGTGTTGGCTGAATTTCAGTCAATTTTTTCACACCCGATAGGCCTTCCTCCCAACAAACTAGTTGATCATAAAATCCCAATTAAGGCTGGGGTTGATCCAATAAATGTGAGACCTTATCGTTATCCTCATCTACAAAAAAGTGAGATTGACAGGCAAGTTTTGGAAATGCTAGCTTCAAGGGTTATCAAACCTAGCAATAGCCCATATTCAAGTCCGGTGATTCTTGTAAAGAAGAAGGACGGCACTTGGCAGTTTTATGTGGATTATCGAGCGTTGAATAAAGCCACAATATTGGACAAATTTCCCATACCAGTAATTGAAGAACTCTTGGATGAATTGTTCGGAGCCGTGTATTTCTCAAAAATCGATTTACGAATAGGATACCATCAAATACGCACGCATGAAGAGGACATTCCCAAGATGGCTTTTCGAACACGTCATGGCCACTACGAGTCACTCGTCATGCCGTTTGATCTCACCAACGCACCAAGCACTTTCCATGCGTCATGAATTCGATTTTACAACCCTACCTCAGAAAGTTTGTGTTAGTTTTTTTCGATGACGTATTGGTCTATAGCATTAATTGGGACAGCCACATTGCTCACTTAAGGAAGGTATTACAGCATCATCATTTATATGCGAATACAAAAAAATGCACTTTTGGGAAATTAAGAATTGAATACTTGGGACACATCATTTCCAAAGATGGTGTGGCCATGGATCCCAAGAAGATTGAAGTCGTTTTACAATGGCCTATTCCAACATCTCTCAAAGCTTTGTGAGGGTTCTTAGGTCTAACTGGGTATCACCGAAGGTTTGTGAAGGATTACGAGAAGATAGCACAACCTCTTACTAATTTTTTGAAGAAAGGAATTTTTAAATGGGATAACTCTGCAAAAACAACATTTAGGCGACTCCAAAATGCTCTAACCAATGTTCCAGTTTGATGTTACCAGATTTCAGTAACCCTTTTTTGGTGGAGTGTGATGCATCAGGTAAAGGCATTGGAGCTGTGTTGATACAAGGGAAAAAACCAGTAGCGTTTTTCAGCAAAGCATTAGTTGAATCATCGCTGAATAAATCCATATATGAAAAGCAACTCATGGTGTTAGTGTTAGCCATTCAACATTGGAGACCGTATCTGGTGGGAAGAAGATTTACAATCTATACTGGTCAAAAAAAGCCTCAGACATTTGCTGGAACAAAGAATTACAACTCAAAATCAACAGAAATGGTTGGCAAAATTGTTGGGATATGATTTTGATATTGTGTACAAGACAGGATTTTCCAACAGGGCAGCAGATGCACTCTCCAGAGTATTTGAGGACAAGGAGTTGCACGTTATTTCTATGCCATTTTGGCAACCTCCGGAATAGATTGATAAGGAGGTGAAGGCAGATCCACAGCTGAGCCGAATCATTGAAGAAATTAAGAGGGAACCGGATTCTCATCCTTCTTATACCTTGGGAAATGGGAGGCTATATTATAAAGGACAATTAGTAGTATCAGCATCCTCAGAGTGGATTCCCAAGCTTTTACAAGAGTTTCACACAACCCCTACTGGGGGACACTCGGGAATTTACAAGACTTATAAGATGATAGCTCAATCTATTTTTTGGCATGGCATGAAAAGGGTTGTAACTGATTTTGTAGCAGTTTGTCACACTTGTCAGCGTAACAAAGATCAAGCTAAGTCCCAGCGGGTTTACTCCAACCGTTACCTATTCCCAATGCCATTTAGGAAGAGTTGAGCATGGACTTCATTGTGGGACTTTCCAAATCAAAAGGCTATGATACCTTGTTGGTCATAGTGGATAGGTTGAGTAAATATGGGCATTTTATTCTTGTCAAACATCCCTACTCAGCTCGCTGTTGAAATTTTCACCAAGGAAGTTGTCCGATTGCATGGCATTTTGCTTTTCATTGTCAGTGATCGAGATCCTACGTTCTTAAGTAATTTCTGGCAAGAACTGTTTACACTCCAAGGAACTCAACTAAAATTCAGTACCGCTTATCACCCAGAATCGGATAGTCAAACAGAAGTAGTTAACCACACCATTGAGACATATTTACGCTATTTTAGTTCAGAACAACCCAAGGTTTGGTTAGAGTATTTACCTTGGGCAGAATATTGCTATAATACCAGCTGTCATTTAGCAGTTAAATGTTCTCCTTTCGAGATAGTTTATGGAAGACCTCCTCCCTCAATCACACGTTTTATTCCTAGGGAAACAATGGTGGAAGCGATGGCTCAAGATTTAATGAGTCATGACGAGGCTCTGTCACAGTTAAAACATCATTTAGAACGCGCTCATGATCACATGATACGTTTTGCGGATGCACGTAGGCGTCCTCATGAAATTCAAGTAGGAGATTGGGTGTATTTGAAGATTCGTCCACATCGGCAAGGATGCCTAAGTGGCCACATCCGAAACTGTCGGCACAATATTCTGGACCATTTTTGGTGGACAAACAGTGGGCGCCGTTGCATTTCAACTGCAACTTCCCCCTCAGGCACGTATACATCCAGTGTTTCATGTGTCCCAATTGAAAAAGGCTACCGAGCACCACCATGCTCACGAGTGTTGGATAGCAGGGCACTTCATAATCGAGGAGTTGTTTGTGATCAATGGTTGATTCATTGGCAAGGCAAGCCATTGGAGGAAGCTACATGGGAGGACCAAGAGCTTATCTACGGCCAATTCCCAGAGCTTAACCTTGGGGACAAGGTTAATTCTTCAACGGATGGTATTGTTAGGAATAAAGGTCACAAAGAAGGAGAATGGATAGTTTATACATGAAAAAAGCAGTAGAGCAGTTGAGTTATAGTTAAATAGTGACAGTAATTAGTTAGATAGCGATATACTATATCAGGTTCTTAGCAAGAGATATACAGGAGATAGATACTCATAGAAGTGGGTTAGGGTAAGGAGATATAGATACTCGTAGAAGTGGGTTAGGGTAAGGAGATATAAAAGTAGAGTTTACGAGTGAAGAGGGGAGAGATTAGTTTTGAGAATAATTCTCGGAAGTTTTTTTTGAGTTTGTAAGGGAGTTGACCCTTGTGCAGAAGTTTCCACCTGGTTCTTTTGAACAATATTGAGCTATTGCCCGTTAACTAGTGTTATCTAAAGCATCAGTACATTACATTAAATAGTTACCTTTGTAAGGGAGTTGACCCTTGTGCAGAAGGTTCCACCTGGTTCTTTTGAACAATATTGAGCTATTGCCCGTTAACTAGTGTTATCTAACGCATCAGTACATTACATTAAATAGTTACCTAACAACCCCTATGAGAATTTAGAAAATAGGCATTTTAATCGAGAAAGGGATGGAGAGTGGCATGACTTTGAATATTAGTTCATTAGTAAAAACAATTCTATGCTTTGAATTGTCGAAATAAGAACTTTATGTGAGAATCGAAGCACCAAAAGGGGAGTTGGGAGTTTTTTTGATAGGGGATCAGGGTGGGTTTCATTGGCGTTGGAAAATTCATCCTCTAGATTTTATCAATTTTTGCAAATTATTTCTCAATTAGTTAAAATAATGAAATTGGTTGATATTATGACAATACTAAGTAGCATAGATATCATTGTGGGAGAAGTTGATCATTGAAATGAAAGTAAATTAACAGTTCTTTAATGACCATGTTCTAAAAAACTTATGTAATTAATTGATGGTCTAGCTATCTCTTTTACTCCTTGGACCTTAGGTCAAACTAGCTAACTCAACAGTTGTGTTTTAGTTCTTCCCACGTGTATAGACCTTAGTTGGAACAATTTGCACCTTGCTAACATATTTACTCCTAACCAAGAAAAGTAATGGTACACAAGTTAAAGTGTATAGAGTAGTGAAAGGTAACAAAACAAAAATACTCCCAACTTAAAAATTGCAAGTTATCCAGGCGATGACTAATAGACGCAAAATAATGTCTTTAGATGCCAAGGTTACCAATTTTTTCTTTGATTTAGCCGATGTGGAAGGCGCTCTCAATCTAGCAAATAATTCCTGAATAAAAGTACTGTCATCCTTTAATAGAGACACCACCTAAATCAGAAAAACATCAGTGAAAAAAATGCCACTCCTGAATCAGAATAGAAAAGGGTTTAAAACAATAAAGGCTTGCAATGCTTAGGAGAGAGCAAGTTTAAATGCTTACAATAGCATTGTTCGTATGAATAATGGAATTGAGGCATGTAACAGTGGCCTCATCCAGTACCCTAGCCAAAACAACATCCTGAAAGCAATGAAAGAAGGTAAGAACTGCCACATTCGTAGGAAGACAAAAATCAGCCTACACCAACAACTAAGAAAGTTAATTAAAGCAGAGTACACCAACAGAATATCCAGTATTCAGTACCCAACCTTTAGATAACCAACTCTGTATGTCTGGTGTATTTTTGACAGGACAAGTGGATCTTTGATTGGTATGGCCTTACATCAAACAAGAGAGACAGAGCGCAAGTCAAGACAACTGATGAATCTTTCATTATACAAGTTCCAGCTCCAAACCAACAATCCCAAGTAAGAATCTTGAAATAAGCAACTGCAATTTACCTCCTTGAAAACAACATGTTCTTTCAAAAAACTACGATGATGTTGGACATGAAGAACCTCTGGATCATCTGCAAGCATAATAAAAAATTCAGTATCAGTAAAAATAAACTATTACTCCAATTAAGGCAGCCATAATCATCCAAGTACAAAACAACCATACAGATAACCTGTTATGGACATGTGGAGTGGATAGGTGGGTTGGTCCATTGACAGTGCAATGCAACAGGTAATGTCCAAAAAGTCCACATTAACATGGGTTGGATGTTGAATAAATATTCAAGAATAAAAATTCTTGAGAAGCTACTAGGCACCTTCTCTATTGAAAAAGGCACCGATTAGACAACACTCAGTGGTCAAATACATACTGTAGAATCACTACAATCACAGACATCAGAAGTGATTGCATATAGCAGCTTACCAAAACCACATTGCATATAGAAATAGAAAAACATCAACCAAAATCAGAAAACCAAAAAAACAATCAATTACTTAAAATATGCATTTGATACAATGAGCCAATTATGCACATTACACAACAATTAAAGCACCAGAGTTCTACGCCTATATTAGCCATTCAAATATGTGGAGGTTAAAATTACTTGGATAATGGGAAAATGGCAATTGGCATGGGAAGAGAATTTAGTAAAATTATGTTAATAATGCAATAGTACCGCTGCAGACTTAGAGCAATCCCCTGACAGGTCATGCAAAGTAAGATCAACAGAAGGGGGGGAAAAATATTCTCTACACAAATAGCTACTAGAAAGAAGATGACAACTTACACTCGAGAGCACCAATAATATCCATGATCAATTCATCTCCAAATACTTTCTCAAAAATTTGAGGACTATTGAGCATTACTGTAAGTAAAGGAAAAAGATCCCATTACAACCTATCAATAGTGCATAAAAGATGTATATAACAGAGAACATGATACTCACTGATCCCTCTGACTATTTTGAATATCATGTGCAGACCATCAATGTTTTCTAGGTCCTCACAAATCCTAAACAGGTCCATTAGCTTCCCGAAAAACTCTTGCTGCATTAACAACAGGAAGTTACTTAGAAAATTCCAAACCAATCATTTAACAGCTATCAAGTGGAAAATGATAGAAAAAGTTCTGAAAAATGTATAACTCAAGGTAAATGGATAGACGTACTACATTCACATATGACGAAATAATACATCACACTACCTCCTATCCTAAACCCTTTAGAAAGGATTAACTGCATTAATATAAGTCAATTTCTAAATATTTAAATTGATAAGCAGCCACATTGATAGACATTACTTGCTTCATGGTCATAAATATGCACTTTACAACAAGTGAAAACCAGGTTAAGGATTTATGATAAAAACTCATCCAAAATATAAAACTATAACAACTTCAATCAAAAACTGAAATAAAAAGAATTCATACAAACACAAAAGATAGACAAATTACAAAGACAAGGACATGCAGGCAAAAAGATAGAAAAGGAGACAGAGAGAAGTCTTAGATTGATTAAAAGTCAGTCACATTATGTAGGAAAGCTAGCCCTACCCGGTCAATGCAAACTTTAAGATTAAAGTTAAAACAAACACATACGTTGTTCAATAAAAGTTCAATCAGCCTCATCCGATCCGCAATGCCACTCTCAGACAAAGTCTGCAACACAATTCAGCTTTGTTACTTAAAGCATGCCATGAATGAAAAGGGGGTTGCAAAATAATCGGGCCATATGGACTTTAAGGTAATTGAGATGATTTCTAATTGCACCGAATGGTGGGAGCATTACCAAATGCAATCAGAGAACAAGAAAGGATCCAGTTCCATTAAATAAAAAGTTCCAAACAACACATGGCCTCAAAAGGGAAGATTTGCGTCAACACCCATCAAAAACCCTATGAACATTTGGGTATATACATCCCAAAACTTACAAAGAAAGTATCGTACCCCTCCCAAGAAATATTCAACAAAAGTAAGATCTTTTATTTCTAATATAAAATATTTCTTAACGTCTACAATTTCGTCCATACAGAAATGATGAACTAAAACCCAAAAAATAACAAGAGATAAAAGTTGGTTTCTAGTATTCAGAAATTAACTTTTCAATCTAGTTGCATGATGTTATGATATGTAAAAACTTCACTTTAGAAACTGCAAAAAGGAAAATTTTGTAAAAACAGAATATCACATTCAGACACAAGATTATAAATTTATCACAACATTTCATTTCAAACAAGCAATGTTGATAATGATCTAAAAGACTGAAATCCACCACAATAAAATGAAATCAAGCTTCAGAGTTCCAAATACCTCAAAATAAAAATAAACTAAACACACCAAATTCCAAAACACTTAAAAGAAATCATATTTCAGAGTTCAAAACCCTCAAAAGAAAAATGAACTAAGAATACCAGAATCCAAAACAATAAAATGGAATCATGATTCAGGATTCCAAAGCCCTCAAACTGCATCCACAAAAGGGGGATATAGGGAATAGACAAGGATGTAGGAAGATAAAAGGGTTCAACTAAATGATCCATCAATTAATACACACACACACAACACATCATGTTGGGAACAGAGAACAAGAAAAAGTACACAAGGAAATAAAAATAAATTTGAAAATTAAACTAAACGCCACTCAAGACCTTCAATATCAAAGGGAGTGTAGAAAGTTCTACTGCAGGCAGTTCCCTCAATTCACTACTGATATTGTGAAATGTCTCATCTGCAAAATTTAGAATGATTATCAACAGATCGTCTTCACATGTAAAGCAAACTGCGTTATAACATATATACACTCAACACTAAGGTAGCTATAAGTGTGTCCCTT
>JANIHY010000209.1:32746704-32758223 GCA_027479065.1 Erythroxylum brevipes
ATTTATAGAGGCTAAAATGCATGTGCAAATCAAAGTATGCATGCACCCAATCCTAATCCATCCGAATTACCAATATGTCCTTCACATTGGTAACGGGATGTTACATTCGTGATCAGCTTAGATTCCATCCAAATCTGTGGAGACGCGATCCTGTTTTTCACCCGCAGTTTGATAGCAAGTCCACAAATCAAGGGATTCAATATCCGATCATGGCACAATCGAAGCATAACATAGTAATGGATAATTATGGCTCTCATTATAAGAAAATCCACTTTGCGTCAGCTGTCACTATTTCTACGCCCTTACATTGTGCTGCTGAACTGGAAACACCTGGCACTAACTCGGAGTTAACTGTTGTCCATACGGGAAAGGAAGTCAACATTATGATCATTGATGAAGTCAAAAAACGTCCCCATGAATGTGGCTACATTGGTGCTAATCTTGATGAGCTTAAAGGTGGTAGATACTCAGTTTCATCAAATGCAACCTCTAGTTCTACTGAATTATCAACGGCCGGTCTCGTTCAGGAGACCCGCCGATCACCATGAATTGTATTGCTTGGAACTACCAGGGCTTGGGCAACCCGCGTGCAGTGAATGCTCTGAAAGACATTGTTAAGGTTAATAAGCCTCATTTTCTTGTACTTAGTGAAACTCTAGTTAATTCCCGTAGGATGGAGGATTTACGTATTTTATTGAAGTTTGATTGTTGTTTTTCTGTTGATCGGAATGGTCGTAGTGGGGGTCTCGCGCTCCTTTGGAATAATACTAGCAATGCTACCATTTTGGGTTATTCGAGCAATCATATCGATATGGAAATTGTTCAATCTCATGATTTTACATGGCGATTCACTGGTTTTTATGGCTTCCCGGAATCTCATAGGAAGCGAAGTAGCTGGGCACTTCTTAAGGCTTTATCTCATCGCTATATGTTACCTTGGGTTTGCATGGGAGACTTTAATAATCTTCTCTCGGTTAATGAAAAAAGTGGTGGTTGGGATTACCCTGCTTCGCTTATGGAGGGTTTTTGTTCTTGTATTACAGATTGTCAGTTAATCGAAGTCCCTCTTGTGGGCTTTGGTTTCACCTGGGAATGGGGAAGAGGTTCGGATTCTCTGGTTCTGGAACGTTTGGATAGGGCTTTTGTCACTGCGGATTGGCTTAATTTCTTTCCTTTCCACAAACTGTTTAACTTGGTAAGCTCTTATTCTGATCATAACCCGATAAAACTTTTCGCCAGTGTTGTGTTTCCGGTCAAAAGAACCCATCGGTTCAGGTTTGAGAATACATGGTTGCTTGACAATGGCTTTCTGGAGTTGGTGTCCTGTGCATGGTCTCAGGATAGGAATGTTGGTGTCCTTGAAAAAATTTCTACCTGTAGTGCGACTTTAACTGATTGGCAGAACTCTCGGGACCATAATTTTACATATTGGATTACTAATTTGAAGAGAAGAATCGATGCGGCCCGTCAAGCTAAGGTGGATGATGTGCTTATAGTGCGGCTTAAATCTGAGCTCTCGACTCTCCTTGCTCAGGAGGCCATTTACTGGAAACAAAGGTCCAAAATTTACTGGCTTAAATATGGGGAAGCAAATTCTAGATTTTTTCACGCTCAGGCCTCACGTCGAAAGCGGGTTAATCAGATTGAGTTCTTGGAGGATGATCACGGAAATGCTATTTCGGATATAAATACTATGTGCTCGATTGTTTTGGATTATTTCAATGGTCTTTTTGCAGCCCCCTTATCTGTGCCTAACACTGCCGAGTTTGCTTGTATTTTCTCGGTAGTAACGGCTGACGATAATTCCTCTCTAGTGGCCCCCTTTACTATCGATGAGTTTTAAAAGGCCATTTTTGCCATGCACCCCAACAAAGCGTCTGGCCTTGACGGATGAACCCATCTTTTTTTCCAGAAGTGTTGGGATACGGTAGGCAAGGACATTTTTTCTCAAAGCTGCATGTGGTTGGAGAATAGTGCTTTCCCCGCCGCACTAAACAACACTACTATTGTCCTTGTTCCGAAGAAGGATAAACCTAGTAGTATGAAGGACTTACGGCCCATCGCTCTATATAATGTGATTTATAAAATCATCTCCAAGGTTCTTGCCAACAGACTCAAGGTTCTTCTTCCTCGAATTATCTCCCCTTTGCAGTCAACGTTCGTCCCAGGAAGACTTATTTCTGATAATGTTATGGTTGCTTTTGAGATTATTCACTACATGAAGAACAAAGGGAAGGGCTCTAAGGGTGATGTAGCGTTTAAGATCGACATCAGTAAGGCATACGACAGAGTCGACTGGGGGGTTACCTTGAATTTGTCTTGATAAAATTGGGGTTTGATGTTCGTTGGGTTAAGTGGATTATGCTTTGCGTTTCTACCGTCCAATATTCAATTATGTTTAATGGCCAAATAGTGGGCCCTATTACCCCTCATCGTGGTCTTCGACAGGGAGACCCACTCAGTCCCTATCTTTTTATTTTATGTGCTGAAGGTTTATCTGCTCTTTTGAGGACGGTTGAGTCTCGAGGGGAGATACATGGTATCACCATTTGCAGAGGAGCGCCCAGTGTTTCACATCTGTTCTTTGCAGATGATAGCTTCCTTTTCTTTAAGGCCTCGTTGACAGAGTGTCGCAATGTTAAGCGGATTCTCGCCATGTATGAGAGAGCATCAGGTCAAGCGATTAATTATCAAAAATCAGGGGTCATGTTTAGCTCAAATACGAAGGAGGAGGTGAAGCAGGATGTGAAATTGATTTTGGGGGTTTCGAATCCCATTGATCATAGCCGGTATCTGGGTCTCCCTTCTTTAATTGGGAGAAATAAAAAGCAAATATTTGCTTTTCTAAAGGATCGGCTTAGCAAGCGTATTCACAGTTGGAAAAACCGTTTGCTCTCCAAGCTGGGTAAGGAGATCGTCCTCAAGACTATTGCTCAAGCTCTCCCCACGTTCTGTATGAGTGTCTTCCTTCTTCCTAAGGGCATATGTGAAGATTTACACAATATGATGAATTCATATTGGTGGGGGTCCTCCTCAAGTAGTCGTTCTAAAGTTCACTGGGCAAAATGGGAACGACTATGTACTCCGAAGAAGATGAGATGTATGGGTTTTCGTGATTTACATTGTTTTAATCTTGCGTTGCTCTGTAAGCAAGGTTGGCGTTTCTTGTCTCATCCGACTTCGTTGCCGAGCAAGTTGTTTAAAGCAAGGTATTTTTCGGACTGTAATTTCCTTCATGCTAGAGAAGGTCGGAACCCTAGTTTTATTTGGAGGAGCATTTTATCGACTCAACAGCTGTTGGGTAGAGGAACTCATTGGAGAGTGGGAGATGGAAATTCAATCTCAGTTTTTAACGATCCATGGTTGAATTGCGAAGAGAATTTCTTTGTGCGTTCTGCTCCGTTGCCAAGTATGGAGAACTTGAAGGTTAGTGAACTTTTTAATTCGGACAAATCGGGATAGGAGTATTCGTTTGTTAATGGCATTTTAGCTTCGACTGATGCTCTGCAAGTGTTCAAAATCCATATTTCACAGTCTCTGCCTCCTGATCATCTTTGCTGGCATTTTACTAGCGACGGTTTGTATAGTGTTAAATCAGGGTATAGGATTGCTACGGGACAGTTCTCCTCTATTCCTGCGTATTTAATTGATGGTCATTGGAATTCTCTCTGGAATGCTCAGCTTCCCCCGAAAGTTAAGGATTTTCTTTGGAGGGTCTTGCGTGAGTTTGTGCCTTGTAAACAGAGACTTTTAGCTAGGGGGTCTCTCTTGATACTTCTTGTAACAGATGTGGTGGGACTGAATCTCTGAATCATGTGTTGCTTACTTGCCCCTTTGCTCGTCGAGTGTGGACTACTGCAGGTATCACTATACAGGATGAAGACATTAAAAGCTGTATCTTTTCAGTGTTAATTGGTAAGAATTCTGCTTTGGGCCATCTTATTTCTGTGATCTGTTGGAGTCTTTGGTTCCATCGAAATTTGTTGTGTTGGGAGCAGAAGGATACTCCTCCGAATGCCGTCATATTTTTTGCAGATGAGTTTCTTGCAAATTGGCAAGAGGCCACTGGTGCTTTTGGCCGGATACAGTTTAATGGTAACACCCCTACTTGTGTTTATTCTTAGTGTAAGCCTGATGTGGGATGGTTGAACTGTAACGTTGATGCTTCGGTCTCGACAGGCGAAAATTGCTCGGGGTTTGGGGTTGTTCTCAGGGACGATCATGGTCGGTTTGTAAGGGCTCTTTCGGGTCATATTCTTGGTTGTGTGGATGCTTATCTCGCTGAAGCTATCTCCATCAAAGAAGCTATGGCTTGGCTTAAGGATCAATGTCTGGATCGGATTATCATCGAGTTTAATTGCTTTGATGCAGTTAATCATCTTAATAACCCTTCCAGCAATCTGCTAGAGGTTGGCACAGTGTTGGCTGAATGTCTCTCGTTTAAAAACAATTTTTTGTTTTTGTCCTTCCATTGAACTTCTCGGAATGCTAATAAGGCTGCTCATACATTAGCAAGGGTGGCTTTACTATATGCAGATCGGTTTGAGTGGGATTCTATCTCATGTAGTATTATTTCTGTTCTTTCTCTTGATTGTCCGTCGCTTGTTATCAATTTAGAAGAGGCTCTAGGTTCGGGTGTATAGGGTAAAGCCTAGGCTTTGAGGTTAGATGCTTCTTATGAGTTGATGTTTTTCGGTTAGTTAATGAATTTGCTTTAATTTCAAAAAAAAAAAAAAAAAAGACTCGGAGCAGTCGATACTGAAGAGGTAGTTTACCAACCTCACTTTGTTAAATCCGCCTCTTCTCTTAACTCCCAACGGACTTCTCAAAGCCACACTTCTCTACCCGTCTTCTCTATAAGCACAAAGCCACACACTGTCTCAAAGTACTCACATTTCTCTTCTTTCTGATTCTCATTTCAGTAACACCATCAACAAGCAATATGCAATCTTCTTTCGCTCTCTCACTATCATCACATCTTACGTCTACTACCATTCCTCCATCCAATCTCCCTTTCGATTCTCTCCTTCTTGCGCCTTCCAAGCCTGTGAATCTCCGCTTCTGTGGTCTCAGGAGAGAGGCTCTCCGGCTCTCTTCTTCTGCAAAGTCTCAGTCCACTACCAGCTTGCGTGCTCCAGCTCGCTCCAGTAAGATTCTAGCTTCCCTCGGTGACAATGGAAGTGCCCCCAAGTCTTTCGATTACGATCTGATCATTATCGGAGCTGGCGTCGGCGGTCACGGTGCTGCTCTCCACGCCGTCGAGAAGGTAGATTTTTCGATAATTTGATTTGGTTGGTACGTGAAGTTGTTGAGTTTAGAAGATTTTATTCATGGGTTTTGCTAAACAGGGTCTAAAAACTGCTATAATAGAAGGGGATGTGGTGGGAGGTACGTGTGTGAACAGAGGTTGTGTTCCTTCGAAGGCTCTTCTTGCTGTGAGTGGTCGAATGCGTGAACTTCAGAGTGAGCATCACCTAAAAGCTCTTGGTTTGCAGGTAACAAGGCTTCGTCTTTATTGACTCCCTTTTGTCCTTCAATGCTTATGCTAACCAAAGAACTTAAGAGAAAGAGAATTCTAGTCCTACCATGAAAAATAGATCAATGGTATGTTAATGTTCTGTTTGAAATTTGTGCCAGGTCTCAGCTGCTGGGTATGACAGACAGGGAGTAGCCGATCATGCTAATAATCTTGCCTCAAAAATTCGTAATAATTTGACGAATTCTATGAAGGCTTTGGGTGTGGATATACTGACCGGCACGGCTACAATTTTGGTGAGTGATGCTCTGACTTGTATCATAAGCATATGTTCCTGAGTTCACTCGCTAAAAACGAAACTTCTGCTGCTCTAAATTTTGAATACCATTAAGGTCAGTATTAGTCATAGACATGCATGTTTTCATGCCTTTATTTCTTTAATTCATCAGGGCCCACAAAAGGTGAAATATGGGAAAGACAACATGGTGACTGCAAAAGATATAATCATTGCTACTGGTTCTGTGCCGTTTGTTCCTAAGGGAATTGAAGTTGATGGTAGCTATTTGTTCTCTTCTCTCATCCTTGCTCATGTTTATTACACAGGATCTAACTTTCATTCATATTTCATATTTCCTACTCAAGCAGACAGTTGTAAAAAATGATATTTTTATACCCTACAAAACTTGCAAAGAAAATGCTCATTTTGCCCTTCATTATGTATTATTTGGCAATATGAAATGCTTGGAAGTTAGGTAAATCAAAGTATCCCCATTTAGTAAGCATATAAATGTAAATATAAAGTGTCTGATCTGGACACTGATTGAGGATGATTTTACCATTTTTTGTTCCTAAAAAAAAGAGGCAGTTCTGAAGTCCTTTTGGGAAGTCAAGGAGATATTTGCAATACTGGTATATTGCAGGATTTAGTTGGAAGATGCATAAATCCTCCCATCATTGGGATTGATCGGTTTGGATCCTTGTACTTACAGATTAAAAAATCTTTGACTTTGTAACAATCATTCACAAGCAGTTGGAAGTTGTTGCTAGTTGTAAAGATTGTGTTCTTTTGCAATTGTCAGAGATTCATGGATGAGGCTGGTATTCCTGCTGTGGACAAAAAGATCCTTACTTTTGTTTTCTGCATATATCTTCTTTCTCGCTTGCACTATTTCTGATTCAATGCATGACCTCCAGGAAAGACTGTGATTACCAGTGACCATGCTCTTAAGTTAGAGTGTGTTCCTGATTGGATTGCCATTGTGGGCAGTGGCTACATTGGTCTAGAATTCAGCGATGTCTACACTGCACTGGGAAGTGAGGTAGCTTTCTTGTTTATGTTCTTTTCATTTTTGGGAATCAGAATATATTAAATATGAATTCGACTCTATAATTGTATGATGAAACTTAGTCTCCATAATTGTATGATGAATACTTCTCTTTCCCCTTTCCTTGTTGACATCAACTTTACTTAGTAGATATTGGCTTAGTATAGGAAAATGTTTTCATTGTTCTTTGATTAATTTCTTAAATTTTTACCAAATTTACTTGTATTTGACATTTTTTACGTGTTATTAGAATGGGCTGTAGTTTGGAAATTATCTTTGTTTATTGAAGCTTTACTATCAACTAAAACTTATGATTTTTAAGGCTACAAAATATTTGACTTGCTAGGTTTTCCGTACTAATCCCTTTTCATAGTTGGTGCTGTCCTTGTTTATTATGTTTTCATGGTATTTCCTTGCTCCATTTGAAGTTTATCCAGAAAATCAAGTCCATGAAGATAATTTTCTTTTGTTAGGTCACTTTTATTGAAGCTTTAGATCAGCTTATGCCTGGATTTGATCCTGAGATTGGAAAATTGGCCCAACGAGTTCTAATAAATCCGAGGAAGATTGACTATCACACTGGCGTATTTGCTTCCAAGGTACTTAGAAATTCCTCTATGTGTGGGCCTTAGTGGGCTGCTGGACTATTAGGTCTTTGTATTCTCTCTCTCTCTCTCTTTATTTATTAGTATGGATTCCATTCAACTTCCATGTTTGTTTTTCATAGATTACTCCAGCGAAGGATGGAAAACCAGTTACTATCGAGCTCATTGATGCCAAGACCAAGGAGCATAAAGATACCTTGGAGGTAATTTAATTTGTATGAATTTTGAAGTTTGGGATTGAGATGTTAACGATCCTTAAGACTTTGATGTTCCTGAATGAAAAAATAGTTTTATTTATGATATGGAAAGAGGGTACCTTCTATATTTGTGACTCCTTTGTGATGTTCATCCAAGAGATACTTGCAACCATCTTGAACTAGTTGGTCAATATTTGGCATATGGACTCATTTGGACTATTTCAAGACATCTTAAATGGCTAATGTATATTGGGCCTGCTTTACTTTTAAATTCCCCATAACAAGAATGCAATTAAAATCCAATTCCATGTTTTAAAAGTTATACAAGTACCAATAGCAAGTTTGTTTTCAGTCCTTTGTACTTTATTTTTGCATGCAATACCATGTGTCAAAAAATAGAACTATGTCCTCGGTTTATTGTAATCAGAATTCTTTGCATTGTGAGCATGCCTTTATACTTCCCATCACAGTTATGATCTTTGTTCATTTTGATGTGTATTCCTACATCTTGGAGTCTATAATAAGTTGGTGTTTGCTTTTTCTACAGGTAGATGCAGCACTGATTGCAACTGGACGGGCTCCATTCACAAATGGTCTTGGCTTGGAGAATGTGTGTATGCTATTCTAATTATTTGGTTGCAATTATGCAAAGTTGTTATCGGAAAGAAAATAATCTTCTAATTTCTTTCCCACACCCAGATTAATGTGGTAACTCAACGTGGTTTTGTTCCTGTCGATGAGCGAATGCGGGTTATTGACGCTGATGGAAAGCTGGTTTGTTACTGATCTGTATTAGTACAATGTGATACGTAACATTTATTCATCATTGGTAAGATTTGATCCCATTACAATCGATTACAGGTACCTCATTTTTATTGCATTGGTGATGCAAATGGTAAAATGATGCTTGCCCATGCAGCAAGTGCCCAAGGAATTTCAGGTGAGTTGTTACCAGAATTAAACAACTTCTGGAATGGTTCTTCATTTGGCTGACATTGCATCTTCTGTGTGTATGTCTTTACACAGTGGTTGAACAAGTCACTGGAAGAGATCATGTGCTTAATCATCTAAGCATTCCAGCAGCCTGTTTCACTCATCCTGAAATTAGTATGGTTGGATTGACAGAGGTGTGTTATTGAAATATTGCAACAACATCATAGATATATTTTTGTTTTTGACTGTTCATCTGTCTTCTAGGTTATATTTTTTGTTTAGCTGCTGAACAATTAGTAATGTTGTTCAGTTTTTTATTTCCTTTTTCTGTACTTATGACCAAGGACCAATTTTTTGCAGCCTCAAGCAAGAGAGAAAGCTGAAGTTGAGGGGTTTGAAGTAAGTATTGCCAAGACAAGTTTTAAGGCCAACACCAAGGCACTTGCTGAAAACGAAGGAGAAGGTCTTGCAAAGGTATATAGATCTTGAAAATTTCCTTCTTCAACAGTAATCTGTAAAGATTATAATATTAATCATTAGCAAAATTTAGGCATTGAACTATCGCTTCAGTGAATGGCTGTTAATGCCTTCTCCAGAAGGGTTTGTTATTAATTCATTCCTTGGTTTATTATCTGCTAGACGAAGGCAGTTTGTTGGTGCCCATTATTGTCATACCTGTTGGATCAGACATATATGCTCAATATAAAGCAGCCGTTTTATATGGCTTAGTTATCATTTAAACCAGGAGTTATTTAGTAGTGCACTTGTTAATGTTGACGAGTTGCGGGATTTTTTGTACTCTTTGGTAACTTGAGTAAAGGGAAGATGGTTTTTATGATTTTCAAGTACTTCTAAAAGTTGGCTGGCAGCCTCAAGCCAAAGGCTGTACGCTATGTGTTTCTATGAATTTTATTCATAATAGTTGATATTTTATTTATCTATTCAATAGCAACATGGCTGATGTGCTATTGCATCTATCAACTTACTGCATAAGTAAGTTGCCTTTGTAATTTCCATATAAGTTCTGCATGATATGTAAAATTATACACACACACACACACACACACACTTTACATGAATTTCAATTTACTTGTCTAACTTATATTTGGTTGCTTTGTGGTTAATTTTCTTTTATTTTATGCAGCTTATATACAGACCTGACAATGGAGAGATACTTGGAGTCCATATTTTTGGTTTGCATGCTGCAGATCTCATTCATGAAGCATCCAATGCCATAGCTTTGGGGACACGTATTCAGGTTGGTATTCTTGTTACAAGATCAGACAACTATTTGTTGTGTGCTAGCACTAATTCATGAGGCATCTAGTGCCATAGATCATCCAACGCGATATTACTGGAGACATATATTAAACAAACCTTCTAATAGCTCAGTTTATTCTCAGGCTCATTTTTTCCAATCTCTAAATAAGGAGCTTCCAATTTTTGTTCTCTTCTGTTAATACCTGCCCCCTATGTTCAATTGAATTTTCTGGAAGTGATATAAGTCATGCCTAAGATACGTTGCCTTTAGCTCACTTTATTCTAGATGATAAATGTAAGAAAACCTTTATGTTTTGCATGGTGCAGGATATTAAATATGCAGTTCATGCTCATCCGACTCTGTCAGAAGTTCTCGATGAACTTTTTAAATCGGCTAAGGTAAACTTTTGATCAAATGTTTGCTTCTAGCATTATTTTAATGTGGATAGACTCTGTTTCTTGTATTACTGTATGTTAATGCATATAAAATGATTGATAGTACACATGAAAATATTGTGAGGTTTTATGCTTTTCTTGGATTTACATGTCATTTCGCTTACGTACTGAATGGGGAATACTTCATTTTCTCTAAAATTGTACCTGATAGGCGATTTCCTGTGTGCATCCTTGAGATTAAATGGAACTCTAATTGCATACTCCTATATCCTAATATGTTTTCACCAATATCTGGTGGTTGCATGTATTTGTTAAGCTGAAGACTGCATCCCCCATATTAAAGCTAGTGACAGAAGTTTTTAATTTATGGGGCAGGTGGAAGCTCCTTCTTCAAGCCGAGTAACCGAAACAGTTGTAGTCTAGTCGTCCTGATAGACATAAAATTTTGAAGGGAAGTGGTCATATTGGCAAGTTGAAGTCATTCATTTCTTGGAAAGAGAAGGAACTGGGGGATTTTGTTTTTTACTAGAAGCAAAAATTTTACAATTCAAAGAGTGGATGGAGGTAGAATGTTTTGCTAGTTTGTGAATTGTTTTCTTGAAATAGTCACCGGTTATAATTAAATTTAATGTCTAAAAATTGTTTCATTTCTGTTTTTCTAAAGTTATAACTGCACGTGTACCCAGTTTGGTCGTAGAAAATTTTTAAGCTTGGATATGCACTCTGGTATGATGATGTTCACACTTGGATAGATAGCTTGAAGAAAACAAGATGAGGTTATAAGTAGATTTAGGAGCACTCGAAACTCGGTTGATGATAGATTGACTGTATGCTTAATCAAAAGGGATGCTTCCATCTGGGCTGTATAAGATCAAGAATGGACCCTCGTAAAAATTCAGACTACATAAAAGAGACTAATGAGCAACTTCGAGATCGGCCATAAAATGGCATGACGACATGAAGAGGAAGGTCACGCTTAAACTTAGGAAGCAATGAACGTATAGGTCTAATTCTAAAGCAAACTTCATGATGTTACATTATAGATCTAGTTCTGAAATAAACTCCAAGATGTTAAATATTAAAAATTATATTTTAGGTAGTATTAATGATTATTATTTTGTGAATTGTTTTTTTAAAATATAATTTTAAGGACATAAATTAAATTATCTTCAAATTTAACATCTTAAATTTTATAATACTCGCCTTTTGACAATATAGCAATTTCGTTAAACTAATTGCTATTCAAATCCAGTTAGGGTAGTTTTGATGATTGAATTTTTAATTATTTGAGTTAGATTGTAAAATATAAAATTTAGAATAAAAGACA
>JANIHY010000209.1:32863789-32874598 GCA_027479065.1 Erythroxylum brevipes
AGGCAAGATGATCAAGTTTCATATTGTACGGTTCAAGAGTTGGACTCCGGTAACGGGATCCAACATCTATGGTATCAGAGCAAGAATGTTAGTATCAAGTCTAAGTAGTTGGGTCTCGGATCCAACAATCTTCTTACGAAAAAGAATTGATGGCTCTCATGCTAGCTATGCAACATTAGCGACCATACCTGATTGGAAATAAGTTTTTGATCTGCACAGATCATCACAACCTTAAACATATCCTCCTTTAGAAAATAGTCCCTCCGTCCCAACAAAATTGGGTAGCAAAACTTTTGGGTTATGATCTTGAAATTTGCTACAAACCAGGAAGATCGAACAAAGCGGCCGATACCCTTTAACATCAATTTGAGGAAACAAAGTTCCATGCCTTAACTAGTCCCCTTTGGCATAATTGGCCAGCGGTTGATACTGAAAATAGCATAGACCCTCACTTTAGCAAAATTGTTACTAAATTGCAACTTAATGTTGTGTCTCATCCCCATTTTTCATTCGTGCAGGGCCATTTATTTTTAGGGGCAGATTGATGATCTCTTTAATGTCCTCCTGGATTCCTAGGTTGCTCGCTGAATTTCATTCCACTCCCACTGTTGGACATTCTAGTGTTTATCCAATGTACCAGCTACTTACTGCAAATTTATAATGGAAAGATATAATGAAGTCAGTGAAAGAATTTGTTGTTGCTTGCAAAGTCTGTCAAATGAGGAAATATGAGGCACAAAAACCAATAGGTTAACTCAGTCCCTTGCCTATTCCACCCCAAATTTGGGAAGTCTTATTAATGGATGTCATCATTAGTCCGCCAAAATCTCGTGGCTTTGATTATATTTTTGTGGTGGTCGATAGACTCTCTAAATATGGGCATTTTGTGGCATTGAAACATCCTTATACAGCTTGCTTAGTGGCTGAGTCATTTGTGCAAGATATTGTTCATCTCCATGGCATACCAGGATCAATTCTTAACGATCGAGATCCGATGTTTATAAGAAACTTCTTGTAGGAAAATTTTCACTCTTAAGACACGAAATTACAAATGAGTTCAGCCTATCATCCAGAGACAAATGGTCAAACTGAGGTATTAAACCGTACCCTTGAATCCTACTTATGTATTTTGCTTCTGATCAACCTCATAACTGTCCTTATTGGTTAACTTAGGTAGAATATTAGTACAACAGGGTTATGCATTCAATCTCCATCTTTCCAATATCTTGGTATGCCTATTTCTACTTCACAGTTAAAGTTCTCATAGTGTATTCACCTTCTAGAAAACATCAAATTCAAGATGAATTCTTAGTAGAATAGGCATTTATCCTATACAACTAGGATAACATTAATTATATCAGTCATGAGCAACTTGCACATTCACTAGACGATGCATCTTGCTCTTCCAAGAAAGATTTTGAAGGACATTGATAGATTAATGAAAGATTTTCTTTAGTCTAGGAAAGTTGAAACAAATAAAAATGCAAAAGTAAATTGGAGGAAGATCTCAATACCTAAGAAACATGGAGGGCTCAATCATTTCCACTTTAGCTATACAAAAATTGTTAGTGAGCAAATGAATTTAGAGATTGTTTTCGGATAAAAAAAGCACTTTAATCCAAGCAGATCCGTAAATACCATCTCAAAAATTCTAATTTCTGGCAAACAGTTGAATCCAATCAATTCTCTTTGTCGTTCAATCAAATGTTGAAGATAAGGCACCTCATCTACTCGTATATCAAAAATAGAGTGAATGGAGGAGGAAACACCTAGACATGGTTTAATAATTGGCTTGAAGCCAGTCCATTTATAAGTAATTCACCTTTTGCACTTTTAAGAAATCATCCACATATGGAATCTAGGGTATTTGCTATAATTCAAGGTGGTGAATGGCATGATAATTTTGGGGATTCTCCACACTGAGTGAAATCCTTCCTCAGCTAGGAGATATAGATAGGGAAGATGCCATTTACGGGACTCCAAATCCACTAGGGCACTTCACAAACCTATCTTGTCATAAGATCTTTAGGAATGACATATTAGAGGTTCCATGGTACAATCTCATCTGAAAAACTCTTTAAATCTGATAGCTTCCTTTATTACTTGGTTAACTATCAAAAATAAACCGAGGACCAAATGTAGGTGGTTTCAGCCATCTAAAACTTCTTGTGTTTTATGTCATAATGGTGATGAGGATCCAAACCATTTGTTCTTTGCTTGTGAGTATTCTAAAGCCATAAGGAGCAGGATTCAATAAATGTTGGATGCAATAAATCTTTCATTTAAATGGGAGCATACCTTAAGGTTATTCATCAACTTCTCCAAACCTGACCAAAAGAATGTAATCCTCTATAAAGTGGCAATCATTTCTTCCATATACATGATATGGAAAGAAAGGAACTATCGTCTTTACTAGCAAAGGGAACTCGATAAGTACCAACTAGTTGATAACATTGTAAACTGGATTAGAACGACCATTATCTTTTGTAGCTAACAATGTATGAAAACCAAATGGCATATACAATTCCTATGTTTTCTTAACGTAGTTACAAAGTATTGCAGGTAGATCTCAAACTTTTGTACTATACTTACACATCGGGTTAGATAAACCTAGGTAGCTGCAAGTAGTAAGACTTTGAAATATTGTAATGGCTTTTACTATAGGAATCAAATCATTCTTTCATTTTCCAAAAAAAATTTGAAAATTAAATGAAAGAAAAGTAACTAATAACTAAGATTTTTTTTATACAAATATTTTATAATTATACAAGTAGAGTATTCAAACTTGTAAGGAAACTACAAATAAGGAAACCAAATCAGTCAACAGTTTTGTTTACTGGACAAACCACTTCTTACGAATTCAAGGAGGAATAAGGGGAAGTCAATTGCTTATGTTGGGACCCGATCTGGAGACCGGACCCTAACCGGACAAACGGAAAGAAACTAAAGGAATGTGAATTCTTAACACCAAAAAAACGGAAGAATACAAATGTGAAACAAACGAACGAATCAGAAATCAAGGCGAAGCAAAAACAAATCGGAATCAAAAGCTGAAACATATTGGAAGCGAATCGAAATCAAAGAAAAAATTTCCGACATCCACGAACACAAACTTTCTAAATAACACAAAAGTGTCGCGTTGGAAACCTTAGACTACATCAATCCGAAATCGATCTAATTTTTTTTCTTTCTTTCTTATTCACTTTATTCATCTTTCATACAAATCAAAACAATTTCCCCTTTTGGAAAATTATCTTCAATCTAAAAGTCAAATCATAAGATTCTTCTAATTCATCATCTCTCATCTTCTTAATAAATCAAATATCTTATTCTTATTCTTTCTTTGCCATATAAATTTCGGCAGCATAATGACTGCATTTTCATAAACCCAAAACCTGCAATTAGTTTTAAACGTACTTCAATAAACCAACTCAAACAAATCACATAATTCCTCAGACCTCCTGTCCGGAATTCAAACTCAATTTAAATCGCATTGTCCATATCCAATTCACATTCATTTCTCAATTCAATATATAAATCACATTCATACATCATATGTAGTTCCCATTCATCTTAACTCAATATACAAATTCCCAATTCAAATCCAAACACAACCCAAACATATTCATATACAATTTGTATACAAAACCATAATTCACATTCCATAGCCATACACAATTCCAATTTCATAACTCAAGTCCATACGCATAAACCATCATTCAAATCCTTATACAAACTCATAAATCATTTACATCACGAAGTGAATGCTTAGAAATATTCGTGGCTCTCCAAGCCATATACAAACCAAAATTAAATTCACATTACACCAATTACACGCTATGCAAAAATCAAGCAAAAACATCTTGACATTCTTTCATCCGATCTCCTGCTCGAATACCTGGAGATGGGGATGAAAGGGGGGTGAGCTGATAGCTCGTGGATAACATGTTTATAAATCTAATAATAAGCAAAAATCATCTTTTTCAAACTTTTGACATTTTATAAAAATTCTCACAGTAGGATATTTTTCAAACTTTTTAAATCAATCAAATTCTTTCATAATCAGTTTCCAAAACTTTCACGATTGGAAAGCCCCAATTTTTCATTCCTCGAAATTCTAAAACTTTTCACAATTTACAAATAAAATCGAAACATGAATGTATCACATATAAATGTGTCACATTATAAACGAATCAAAACCACATAACACATCAGAATGGTTTGGTTCGGTCCAAAACGGAACGTACTGCACATTCTCGCATAGCGGTCCTATGTCAATAGTTGACTTTAAGACATTATCATCAAACTCAGAGCTCACTGATTTTCTGCTAAAGAACAATTTCACCTATATGACTTCGTATTACTTTATCTTTTTGATCTTTGTGTTTAGACTTAAGAGTACAAGTAGATATGGATCCACTTCATCTTCAACTATCAACTCCTCAAGCAAGCTAATGTCTTTAGATTTAATAGAGTTTGCTGCTACTACATTACTGGACTTTGTCAAATTTGATTATGAAAACATGATTTCACCTTTTTGGCTATGTGTAAAGGCTTTAAAGGCAAATTTAGTGTTAATAACATTGTAAATTGTTTTATTAATCAAAGCTATAGGAATTGCTATAGGTCTGAATCTTGCTGTGGGTAGACCACTAGATTTGCAGGAATCATTTGGATTTGAATCATCCTTGTGTGGATGATATTGTTGAGAGGCATACAACAAGTTTTAGATCTTGTCTTTTTTCTTCGTCATCTAAAATACTGCTCATCATCATCCTTACTGTCTAACTCAGGGTTAAGATAGACTTCACAATTTGGTTCGCACATAGATGGGTTAACATCCCATACAAAGTGTCTACGATGATGGTTTACATGGACTGGATCTCTATTATATTTAAAATAATGAATAGGAGGGCTAGATTTACCTTCCATATGAGAAAATATAGGCTAAATCATAAATATAGCACTGGATGTAGAAGGTCCAGATGGATCTTTGTTGGGCCTTGCATAGATGGACTTCACCGTTCCATCTTTTAATGTCTTTAGAATTAGAGGAGTTATTGTATGAAAAGATTGTTGATAAGGTGCATGGAACACCTTTGGTAATTGGTGATCCATTCAGTAGGCATCAACTTTCAAACTTCACAGCTAGTAATTGCTTTGGAATCTGGATGATAGTAATTTTATCATTAGAATGATCATCAACCATTTAAAGAGTATCTGAAGTAGAATTTGGAAAGTTGAGGTCCAAAGCATGATTTTGCAGACGATAGATCATCTAATGATGTAAGGTAGCTATGATGGTTGTGGGATCTTGATATGCTCGAGTGATCTAAATATAAACTTGTAGTTGTTCAGACAAAGTGAGATCATCCAACCTGAAGTTGAAATCAGTTGTTATTGTGAGAATGAAACTTCCATTGTTGAGAGGAATCAACAAAGTACCAATCAAAGCATTTTAGTACATTGTGTAGGTAGTGTCGAGTAGAGTTATCTTGATTATAGCAGGTATTCCCTTTCTTCCATGATGTGTATGGTTGTGTTCCCTCCAGAAAGATTAGCTCCTTTATATAGATGTGTATGGTTGTGTTCCCTCCAGAAAGATTAGCTCCTTTTGTATCTCAAACTTTGCATATTGTTCTGTTGTAGTATATCTAAGACCACACTGTTTCAATCTAGAACTATAGATTATTTCTTTGACTTTTGGTCTAGACGTAGACAAAATAGTACATATAATTCTTGTCTAAGAATGATCATAAGAATAAATACTATAAAGATTTAACAAAGGTAACGAAGACTCATAAACACGATTTTTTACATGAACATGGATAATTTCAACTAAATTTTCTATACGATTAGACAAAGCACGTTTAACACTAGAAGTTAGACTAAATATAGACAAAGTTGAAGACAAATGAACAAGGTCATTTGGTAGTGTTTCCATAACTATTAGGCTCTCTCCTTACTCACTCTTATCAAGAGACAATGTTACCACCGGCCAAGACATGAAAGATGGCTTTGATACCACCACCGGAACCCCGAAGGGCACACAGGGAAAGCACGACAACCAACTAGCTAAAACAAAACCTTTAAACAGGCCATTGACTAACCAAAGTCAAATTGTAGACTATTGCAGTGTCTAGTAGACTATTGTGGAACAACATGGGAACCTTGTGACTATCAGTAAGTTCCAGGTATGATGGCCGAGACACAAAGCCCTTCTCTCCATAGGCACACAACTATCAGCTTTCCTCTTAGGAACCTTACACTCTCACAACTCTTTTTCCGGTTTGAAATAATAGTCGCAATAGTACCTGCACTCTTTCCTGTTAAACTCTAATCTTACAGTAGAATTGTTTTATGTAGTCATAGAGTATCTTAGACTTTCTAATACACAAGATCCTCAGAAGAGGCTACTGTAGAGCATACTTGTCTTTGTATAATGACAGATAGTAACATTACTTAAGACTTAAGCTTTCAGGAAAGGGAGAACTTAGAGAAAATGGAAAACACATAAAATAATATTCATTGAAATCAAACATTGACCTTCTACCTTAACTTTTGCCTCTGTAATGAAAGAAGAACCTTGCTTGTATAAGCGAAGCAAGGGTAGTAAAATGAAACACTTAAAAGACACAATGATTACAAATTTAAAAAAGAAAGCCACTTTAAGTACAATCATCGCACCTTTCATAAACCTACATTGAAAAAGCAAACAACTTTTTAAAAAGCAAACTGTATGATGATAAGAAGGAATCTTACATAGTAGTTTATGGGCTATAAAGATTCTCTTTCATCAAAAGGCTCAAAAAGAAAAACAACTAAAAAGATGAGTCCTATGAAATCCAATGCATTATTTGTCACGTATTTGTTCATGTCATAATTGCAAATTGGATGGAGAGGCTGGATCACTGGAATTGTCAGTATCATTTAGATATGTCTTTTGTCGATTAATATGATGGAGCTCACATGTGTGAAGTTTGTGTAGGGATTAATTTAAGTCATCTTCATTAGGACTATAACTATCATCATTAGGGTTTTGAGCATCCTAAAAAATTGAGTCAAGTGGCTAAGAAGGTTCTACAAGGTCTGAAACTGATTCTTATATGTCATATTGAGGACTATTAGGACCTAGTATGTCAACATTTGGTGCTTCTAGTTCACAGGAACAAATTCACCTAGATAAGGTCCAATAGAGCAGGAAATGATTGGTGTATCAAGAAAATGATTTATCTCTGTGAGAAAATCTCAAAGAGGTTGGAGCATATTGTCTTGATATTGTAGCCAATATAATGAAGTATGATAAAAATGGACACGTTGTTCAGTGTAAAGGGCTCCAGTATAGGTTTTATGATATGGATGATGAAGGATGAAGAAACAATTAATAGATTGTCATTTAGCAAAAGCTTTCCATAGACGATGTTGTGTGAAATAACTATAGAACATTATTGCTTCCATTGATCTAGTGGTTCAAACCATTTAAGAAATGTCCATAACAAAGACCTTTCATTATTTATGTCAAAAAAATGTTGGTAGAGCTGAAGAGGGGATAGAGTGACGGCACAAGCATAGAGGGCATAAAGTGACCAAAGATACCATAATATGTTTTCAGAAAGGTGGTCATGAAGAAAAGTCATATTTAGGTCAGGTGCTTTGAGGTTGAACATTATGGGACTACTAAGAGAGTTATTTTCACTGAGAAAATGATGCAAATAATAAAACAAACTGATACGAGCAAGTGAGGCAACTTTAGAAACATTATTAGGTATAATAGCAATGGGAGGAAAGTATTTATTTGTGATAGCAGAAACGGTTGGATGAGCCATAAGACCTTGATAATCAGAGAGTTTAAAAGAAAAATGTTTTGAGAAGAATTTACCTCTGTAATACCCATATACCCTCGAAAGGATATACAAATGTCACCTCAGACAGAACTAAAACATACTAAGCATTTCATTTATATTTGACTTAAAACATAATTTAACCAGTACACTGAGTTTATCCAGCATATGCTTCGAATCTTAAACCACTTTGAATTCAGGCTATCACATTACAAACCATTAACAAAATAGTACATATCATATAGATGGTGTTTTACAAAATACATAAGTTCAAATCCACGCTATAATATAATGTTAACAAACTTTTGAACAAACTACATCAAGTCTCATATTACATTATTTATAACTCAAACAAAACACAATCTTCATTGGCCACTGTGATTGTCTTTGTCCCAGTTTTTATACCCTTCTATCTGAACCTACATGGGGCAAATCCACCGTGCTAAGCACATAACTTAGTGGGGAATAACTAAACATGATACATAATGATAATTGTCTCTAATAGTCATTTGATGTTCACATATACAAATCAGATCACATTTTGAGCAGTAAGCATCTCATATCAGAATAAATCATATCAGAGTAGAATATATCTATTTCAGGGTAAAACTCACAAGTATCATAACAGAATAACATAATATCATACATATAATTTTAGAGTATCAGAACAGAATTTGTCTGTATCAAAATAGAATTTGTTTATATCATAATAGAGCTTAGTCATTTCAAAACAAAGTTTGATTATAACGGAGTCGAGAAAATAATAAAATACAAAACAAGTTAGCCCACTAATCCTTTTTACAGAAGTGGGTAACGGGACCCGAACAGAAGATACCATAATTGGTATCTAAAACAAAAGAGACTTAAGTCTCTAAAACAGAAGACACCGAAGTGTCTGGAATCAGAAGACACTGGAGTGTCTGATCATATAAGATACCTTAGTGTCTAATTACAGAATTAGCTACTAACCCTTCTAGGTATGCCTATTTACCCATGATTAGGACTCAGCAACTTTAAAACAAACCATTTTAGATTTCAGGATCTTATGCAAAAGATGAAGTACAATATATGTCTTTATTTTATTTTTCTCCAATTGAACTTATTCATTGACATTTACATAACATACCTTATAAATACAAATATGTGCAATTATGCATCAATAGAAGTGTTGAGTCATCACACATTAAGTATAGGCACACAATTAGAAAGTACTTCCAATTCAACCCCAACTATCAAACTCCTTGGACAACTAATGGTCCAGAATTATCACAATATTATCTCAAAAATTCCCAATTAACAAACATCGATATCCAATTCATAACACATAAGCCTTTGGAACTCATTCATTCATGATCACAATAAGCAATTCAACACTGTATTCATCATTATTAAACCATACATCATTTACATTATCATTTCAATTAATAATGCATAATTAAACTAACTATTATTACTCAATTACATCGAATACCATTTTAAGTTCAAACACACCTTAAACAAGTCCATTTAAGTCCGATTGTACCCAATAAATTAACTAAACCTTATATAGTTCATAAATTACACAAAACCCCTTTTTTCACCTTCCTAACCATTTCCCACAATTGTGGGATAAGTGACCTAAAACCTTCAAACAACTGTTTTCACAGGATAAGTTTTTGGATCAATTTTATATGGCCATTCTAACTTAGAAACTGACATTTTAGACAATATGTTCTTCTAACCAAAAGTTCGTCTATGTATTAAGTTTCAAACGAAATAAAGTTAATGCAATTTGGTTCATTTTTTGGAGAGTTATAGCCAAAACACTACATACTGTTCTCAACCTTGGATAGCAACTAGAACTCAACTTCAAGCCAAATTTCAAAACCCTTAATGATAGAAATCAAATTAGATTCCTTGAATGTTGTAGATATATGTATCTAGTTTAATCTAAATTTAAAATCATCCCATTTTGATGTCTACAGGTTAAAATATGGCTATAATACCGATGCATGTTCAATAGACCCACTCGTTCTAACAAGTATCCAACATGTATCAAGTTTCTAACCTCAATTCTTCATTAATTCAATACACATTTTCTCCACTTCAAACATCAAACAATACATGTTCTAACATGATACCAAGTTTATTATTCCCTTACCTCTTTAAACTTCAAAGAACAACTCTAAATCACTTAAAAGATCCAGTTACGCCAACACTTCCTAGCAATCAGCTCTTATCTAAGTTAAAGGTGAAACTTTCAACACCAACAAGATAATAACACATAAAATTACAAGACTATATTCATGATAAAATAACTTACAAAGCTTCCAAGTGTTGAGGATTCAAACTTCAAAAAAATTTCAGAAGTTAAGAGGAAAAGAGAGTGGTTTTCGATGAAGAAAATGCAAGAGAGTGTTGTAGAATCACCAAATGGCCTAAGTGATTCAACACTTACTAGTGCTAGGTGTCATTACCAACACATGACACTTAACACCACATCATAAAGTCCATTTACCCACCATTTAATTTGCCATTTGTCCATTTGTAGCACTTTAATTAAGCCACTTGTCCTTTTATTATGTTGCTAAATATCACACAATGGATGATACCAAATGTCAATGCTTAAACCATGCCAAATGTCACAAACTCATAAGCTTAATCATTCTAATTTTCATATACCAACTTAACTTGTCTGTTGACCATTTTTCCTAGTCCAAATGTATATTTAAATACCTCAATTATCTAATTGTTAGGCCCCGAATTATATTTTTTTTATGATGTCATTATGTATGAATTTCGATAATTATGTGTTTATAGCTTAGTTTGATTAAGTTGGGCATAATTTTGGATAATTGAGTTAAAATGTGATTAAATATGGTTTAGATAAGGAATTAAAGGATAAATATGATTAAGGATATTTTGGGAAGTGTACTTGAATTGGAATGGGTTTAGGCTTGTAAGGAAGGGTAACAAGGTCTTTGTACCC
>JANIHY010000209.1:33004745-33016465 GCA_027479065.1 Erythroxylum brevipes
GATAGAATTAGCCTTACAATCTCTCGATCTACAAAACCTTTCCTAAATACTCAACTAGATGTGAAGAAGTCCTATAGGTAATTAATAAAATAGTTAAGATCTCTCTTCAACCACTTATTAACTTGTTAATTGTAGGTCCGTTAAGTTACCAACTCTCGTTGCGCACCATAACTCAAATAAATCAAAACAATCTCTCGATTTGAAGTGATTATAGGTTTAACAATTAGCAAAATAACTATTGATTTATTGATAAACCAAAATAATCTCTCGATTTCAAGTGATTATAGGCTTAACAATTAACAAAACAATCATTGATTAAATCAATAAGATAAAGAATTAATCTCTCTTAAGTTACAATCAAATTAAAAATTGATTGAAACCTATAATAATAATGTATTATGATCTATGAAATTTAATAAATTGTTGATTTTATCTTTGAATCTCTTCAACAGTGGGATATAATCTGAATATTTGGGCTTCTTAGTAGTAATATGAATCCCTAAATATTTAAAAGGAGCACAATGGATAGATAAACCAGTTATGGAGATTAGAGCTACAAAGTTTTGAATGTACGAATAAACATACATGTAACTATTACTGATATATATTAACACACTTTGGAAAAAAAGTGCTTTAGGCAACAACTTGTTTGCAACAATTTAAAAATGTATTGCTAAAAATTAATATAAAACAACAGTTATTAAAGTGTTAACTTTAGTAATATTAAAAGCAACAAAAAAAATAATTTGTTGCTATATATAAGAAAAGGAAATAAAATTAAAAAAAGGTTGCAATAAAGTCTTATATATGCAAGATTTGAAATTATTGATGTAGTTCTAGTATTTATTTACTAAAAGATATTATATTAGAACATGTAAGCGGGAAACTAATTAACATCATGCCACATACGTATGTTTTCAAGTGGAACCAATTTTCAAAGCCCAACAGCGTGACACCATCTCTAGGCTGGCGGTGACCCATCGAGTTGATGAGCCCATAACCCAAGCTGAATCACCACCATCTCTAGTTTCCCTGCAATTCCATCGCTAGCTTTTTCGATAACCAATGGTCATCCATAGGCATCAATTGCATCTTTGAGCTCCTCACTGATATAGCCCAACAAGGTGTGACAGTGTAAGTCGTGAATGCGTATCTCTATTACCAATAAAACCCACGAAAAGTGCTTGGAGCTCCAGAGAAGCATGAAGGATGGATTGCCAAAGATAAAGGTAACATAGATCCATATGTGAATCCTTGAAATGTAATCTGATACACGTACTAGTTTTGATGGGGGAGACAATATTGGAGTATTGACAATATTAGTCTATTAGTAAACTGATCGGTTTTTAACAACAAAAATTATTAAACTAGATTAAATAAAAAATTAAAAACTGAACTAAAAAGTTAATCAGTTCGAGGTTTTCATTGTTCAATTAGTCAAATCGAGTCACTTTTTAAATAGAATTAATAAATCAATAAATACTTGCTTCGTTGTGCAATTTTGTTTCTTATTTTATGGTTAGCGGCAAGAAAGAGATCAGTTACAAATACAATGCTACACTTGTCTATACTAGATTATAAATGAAAAGAATTAGGTTTAATATATAGAAACGACATCGTAGAATGTTAAAAACCCTTTCGATCCCTAATTCTCTCTCTTCTCCTCATTTTCTTTACTCCCAAACACACCCGAAAGGTACTTCTTCCTCATTATCTCTATGTAATGTTTATAGCCATACAAACCTGTCAAGGAATATCATATGTGGAATAGCTTCGGCATTGAATTGGATGAATTTAAAGGTGAAAGAGCTGGAGATCCCTTTTCGATGTTATGCATTATTGACTATCTAAGAGTATCCAGTGTCAATGGCAGAGATATGTCCAGGGATGTTGGTTAAGACAAGTTGTTTTCAAGTGATGATGTGTAAAGATTATGCCTTTGTCTCTTATCTTTCTTCTTACTTATGGGCTCTGTAGATATTAGTTCGTTACTGGCTAAGTGTGAAGATCCAAATATGGCTCAAGATCTAAGTTTATGTGAAGTCGTTAAATAATTAGACCAAGTTTGTATAGATGTTGAATTCTTCTATATGATAATTTGTCTAACTTAGTTTTGTATTGCACACATAGACTCATAAACAAACACACATATACAAACAATTTTGTTGAATGACTTACAATCTAACTACTAAGATTAAAGTTTCAATAGCTCATTGTCCTTCAGGATTGAAATATTACTTAAATAGTTTTAGATAACTTCCTTATTTTGTTGCTTGATATGGAAGCTTGATTTTTTAAGGAACTATCCTGCTACAATATTCCTTTTTATTTACACTGAAATGCAAGACAAGTGTGCTAGTGTTTTGAGTATTATATGTATAAAAACTTTGGGTAAGACATTTGTCACATGGTTTAGTTTTGTTTCACAATACTTACTATATGATTTATTAGAAGGGCCATAGCATACCTAATTCCCTTACTAAAGAAGTTAGAAATGTAGCACACAAATTTTTTGGTCTTCTGTATGAAGAGAGGTTAAAGATAAAGTTGAGTGTTGATGTTGGATATAGGTTTGTTACTATGATAGTTTTCTGTAAGAGTTGAAATTGATTATTCTGACATATGATAATCACTTTCAAATAGCTAACTCAACTTTAATTGTAGTGGCTATCAAAGAATTGGAGAAAAACATGACCAAAGGCACCACAAGTATGCATGAAGCAATTGATGTATGTATATCTTACTTATTCAATGTTATATTCTACACTTGATAGTGAATGATGTTAAGGATCTTAATTATACTCTTGTAAGTAAATCTTATAACTTTTCATTGTATAACCAAAATTTTATATTTTATAATTGATGTTGTGCCCAATTCCATTGTATACCCCACTGGAGCTGTAAAAAAATCTGTGACGTGGGGAGTTCTTACAATTTGGTTCCAAAATTTTTCTCTTCATGTTCATTCCTTATTGGTTTAAACACCTTTAGGGTTTATTAGGAATGAGTTAGATTCTCATATTGTTAATGCTTAATCTCTTTATTTAATTCGATGCCAGATTGAGATTAATACCAATGTTTTTCCTTCTTTATATAGGCCCCTGAATCCACTTAACTTCAAACTAGTAATGGGGGAATATATTAACTTTACACAAGTATGCTATCTATAATGACATTGTTATGTGTTTGTCTTCCATTTGTTGATTATATTTTAAATTGTTAATTTATTTAGTCTAACAACTGTCAAATGTGTAGCAGCATACTTGTCAAGGAATATCATGTGTGGAATTACTTTGGCAATGGATGGGTCAACAGATGAATTTGAAGGTGAAAGAGCTAGAGATCCCTTCTGGATGTTACGCATTATTGGTTATCTAGGAGTATCCAATTCCAATGGAAAAGATTTGTCTAAAAATTACTTGTCATTTTATGAATTTTAATAGTCAATAATGTCCTATTGTGCATCTTGAGACAAAATTTTGATGAATATACTAGATCCAAAATAGGCTATTTCATTTGTCAATTTACCATGACAACCTAAAATGTTTTGAGGTACTAAATGATATTAAGATCTTATTTTAATTTATGATTGACGTGTTTGATCAATGTCTTGAGAGCATCCAAGCTTATCTTTTTCTACCAAAGATTTCAATTTTTGATTGACGTGCTTGACCAGTATCTTGAGAGCCAAGAAGCTTATCTTCTTTTGCTAAAGATCTTTTTACTTGTGTTCTTTACATAACTATTGGAATGAATGCTGATTGATATTATTATTTATGTGTTAATGTTGGATGGGTAGAGGAAACGAATCTTTTATTCCTCTAAACCATACATATCAACATAAAGAATATCAGGTAACAAATTTCCTTAATTCACTATTTTTGTACATCATTTTGTTATATATATTTTTACATTGGCTGCTTATGTTCATGCTTTCTAAATTTGTTCATAAAAAGAACCGAATCATTGTGTTGATAGTTTTTGGACTATATTATTTGTCTTGGTTAAATTGATGTCACAATAAAGTAGTTAGTATTTCATTTTTTAGATATATCAACCTATTTATGAGCATAGTAGTTTTACAATTCTAATTTACTTATTTCTTTATTTCTTTTTTTTAGAATGGTGAAGATTGGAGTGGACAAGGAGGTAATTGGTGAAGGATTTTGGAGTACTCATACATATTGGTTTTGTTTAGTGTTTATATTAATTCACTTATATTCTATATAGAATCGATGATGATATTGTAGATGAATATTTTAGCTAGTGAATATTTTATTATATATTTTGAATATGTTAAAAGATTGAATTCTATAAGTCCTTATGGATTATATATTATATATAAATGCAGTTTTTTGTTGTTTACATTTGATAGTACGTATGCAATTAAAATATAGATTAGGATCTATACATTTCTTTTAATGTATTTATAGATGTTGCCTACATAATGACAAGAGTTTGATTTTATGTCAAATAACATCAGAAACAAAACAATAAATTGTTGCTTTTATTCTTATAAATTGTTGCCTAAAAGAATTTACTTTGTTGCCTTATAATGCCTTAAAATTGTTGCAATATCTATTTAACATTGTTTCTATTGTTTGAAACTAATGTATTGTCTTAGTTAAAACTTATAGAAACATTTTTTATTGTGTTGTTGCCTAATCAAAAAATTATGTTGCCTTATACTTATTGCAGTGCTACCACTTCTTATAATTATATGAATTATGTTTCCTTACTAAAAAGACAATGTTAATCATACTTATAGCTATGCTTTTGTCTATTGCCTAAACCATTTTTTGTTGTAGTGACAGTCAGTCTAGAAAGCCTTGAAAACTTGTTGAGGATTCTCATAATAAGCTTTAGGTATTGGGCACAGTTCTATAAAATAGTATTACATCATCTGTAAAAGCTAAATGGTGAATCTTCAATAAGTTACATTTATAGTGAAACACAAATAGGCAATCTCTAAAAATGTATAAGTGTATCATCCTAGAAAGCATCTCAATCACCATTGTTAATAGATAAGGGGAGAGATGATCCCCTTGTCTAATACCCTTTTCTTCTCTAAATATTTTGGTAGGTATATCATTAATTAGAATACTAAAGGAGGAGGAAGAGATATGGGCACTTATCTAGTTCACAAAGGTAGTTAAAAACTCAAAATCTTTTAAAATTTCCAAACTCAAGCTCCAATTGACTGTGTCAAAAGCTTTAAAGAAGTCTATCATCAAACTATAGATGTTAATATGTTTCTTATTATCATCGTCCTTCATTAACTCCTGTACTAGTCAAACATTATCACTTATAGGTCTATCCTCTATAAAAACCCTTTCATAAAGGCTTATAGTGGACTTAAGGAATGACTTGCGTCTACTACCCTCTATATTAAGAAGTCAAGATTTTTCTTTTTAGGAATTAAAAAATATATAACTCTTATTGAGCTCACCTAGCATCTTAAAGTTAGAGAAGAACTCTGGCACAACTTTTATCAATAGTATCTCAATCAATTTTGAATTTCTACTATTTTAGGCCCTCTTCATTTCAATGTAAGGGTGAATGACCCCCTTTCTGTCATACAATGCCCCATATAGTATTATAATGATTTCACTATGCCTATAGTCAATTTGAACTATACATCAATCTCATATTCCTATGAACTCCAGAAATATAAGTTTTATACCTGTCTCCAATAGTCAAGACTATTGGTAACTTAAACATGTAATCACTTGGTTCTACATTCTTAGCCGCTAAATACTAATTCGACGTATCCCTACTGGGAAGTATAGCTTAGGTTGTTACTCATGCTCTTTCTAACCATATCCTTGGTCAATCCTCTGTATTGGTGACACACCCTTTTCATTTCAATCACAAAGTAACATTTTTCCTATTTGGACTCAAAATTCGTATTCATTTTCAATTCCTTAATAAGATTCACAATTCTGGATCCTCAATTTGGACTTTTCTGAACTTTCTACGTAAAACTGCTCTTCAAATTCAATAACTAGAAGTACTTTATTTTGCCCAAATCCTATGCTCTTTATTTTACTAGATTTGGTGACCCCAATTTCTGAATTCATGCTTCACTACTATTGGAATTTCTACTTAATGCATAAAATACTACACTAGCTTTATAGAAAAATATTCATTTGCACAATCCGTTCAAACTCAATAATTACCTCAATCTTTACTGATCTGTATATTCCAGAAATGACTCTGCACATCTAATGTCTCCAAGATCTCAAAGCAATTACTATCATAGCAATTCTAAACCATGTATCAAAATCAACTCATAAGACTTTAATTATCTCTATGCATACAAAACTACTTTATACTGCTACAACAGATTGTATCTTAATCTCTGATGTGAAACTTCATAAGATACTGCATAATCTCCAAATCTAAATGGCATAATTGACATTGAGGTTATAGTTCCTCAAAATTCTTTTTACATTCATCATTCATACGGTTTACACATTTTTCCTCAAATATTTTTTTTTCAGAGGACTAAGATTAGTAAAACTCCCTAAAAGTCTCTGTTGGTATCCCATTTTTTAGCATTTTTTTTATAACTTCGAATCTCATATATGTATTCCTTGTAGTTTCTCTCTTCATTATTTCCTCTATTTTCTTTAGGTCTCCCAATATGCCATGTTCAGATATATACAAACTACATTTTATTTGATCAAGCTAAGATTCACTCTCATTAAACCTGGCGTATAATTATTTCTACCTTCATGATATGTAAGATTTCCTCCAGTGTTCAAAAATATTCTCTTCCCTTTTCAAATACACTCCAAATATCCTCTACGATCATAGTCACTAATTGATACAATTTTTCTTGGACCACTTTAATCTTCATTACCATAATACCGTCGGGGGCATGGTTAACTCTAACAGATATAACCCAAGTGCCCTTGTGTCCATGATTAATTCTCATAATTTCTTAAGTAATTATTCCTCGAATGAGGCAATATTATCACATGATATTTTTAGTCTCCCCATTGCCTTCCTTTTTTGAATGATTTTCTCCTTTCATTTGATTTCCTCTAATTTCACATTGAATTCTTCTGATGTCTGTTCATTCATACTAGTTTCTCCACACATTTCAATTTATTTGCAATCATAACTTCCTGTGTTGGTAACACATTCATCAGATATAATTTGTATCTCCCGAACATATTTACATAGAATATAATGTGGACCTAAATCCTCCTCACATTAGCAATAATGTCTCCTCAAAGTCAGCAACGCAATCATATAGTTGAATACTTCACATCAAATAAAATGTGTATATTCTCAATAGCATATTCTACCTCTTATGCCTAAGTATCCGCTGGGGATATGACTCCAATATTCACTTTTAATTCATTACATATTTATTTATGATTTGATTCTTCATTGATCACTCTTAAACTGAATCGTTTGATCAACTTAACCTAATTTAGCGAAATTTTTCTTTGAAGGAAAAACTCATGGTATTATCATCGATACTATTCATATAACTCTTACCAATCAACTGTCTTAATCATCACTTATTGATTATTCTTAGTACCTCAAGAGGATCAATTTTTATCATTTTGTACACAATCATAATGATTTATGCATCAAAATTTAAAGATGTAGTGGACACGATTGCATATGCTTAGGTGTGTATAATCAAGGTCATCTCATTCTATTTAAAGATTTATTTCTGACATATCACCACTTATCTTACAATAGTAATACTTTGATCTCAAATGATCCTAAACAATATTTCTTTATGCTTACCACATTTGGGGTTTCCTTGCATTGACATATGCTAACATCAACTTTACCTTAATTTTCTAGAATTTACCTCTTCTAGTGTTACATCATTTCATGATAATTCAACTACCATATGAAGTGCATTCACTTTTCCCATTTGATTCCTCATCTTTTTCTGATCCTTATGCGTACATAAAATTCTCTCTTATAAGCATTTCTAATTTTCTCCTTACTACACACCATTCATCTCTCGTAAAGTCAATTATGTCTACTTCCTTCCCTTTTTATTCCTTCCTCATTCGTATCTTATCTTCCTGTTGTCATTTATTTTATCTTCCACATGTACGTCCTCAGTCAATTCAAAATTATAGATGCATAATCATCAATAAATTTTGATATCAATTTCCACTAATATATTCTTACGGTGGATTGTAACTCTTGTCACATTAATCAAACAACTACTTTGATTCCAAATCCATCTCCTTAAGATCATAAAAATTTCTGTTTTCATTACATTCTACTTGCACACCTTAATCTCATCATTTCTACTTATCTCCCAATTTTCCTCACACAATCATGACAATATACTCAGTTCTCTATCACATTCGAAGGTATACCATTACAATACAATATTGATATCATGTTCCATAATATATACACCAATAAAAATGTAGTGAATCTTCATCTATCATATCGAACCATATACTATTTATCCTTTCTAATTATCCACATATCATCGTCCATACATATGTTCGCAATCAATTCAGAATCATAGATACCTAGTCATCCTAAAATTCTGATCTCGATTTCGCAGGCATATTCTTATACTAAATCATAACTCTTGTCATTTTTAACCGACATTCATTTCAAGTCCAAGTTTAACCTCTCCAGGCCAAGTTTGAGTCTGTGCCCAGTGAGGGTGACATGCTAGAGCACTTAATCGTTCAAAACTCAGTACAATTTTTTAAATATAATCATAATATGCAAAAATCGATAATCAATGGCCTACTTTATCCATAATCTTTTTCAATCATAACAAAACAATCAATAAAACTTTCAATAGCCATTTAAGCCTTTTCACAAATACAAAACACTTTAGACATAATGTCTTTCCATTACAACATAATTCAAATACACATTGTACAAAACTTTTCAAAGTCCTTATTGTACAAAAATCATGGAATATACAAATCAATAAAAAAATACAATGAAGATGCAAACTGATCCTAACCTCTCCCTTACTTGCATGTTGAAGGTATACTCCCATTTGCTCAATGGGTTATTCTTCTGATCCTGAAAAAAAAACAATTGCAAATTTCGGGTGAGTTTTGCGAACTCAATGAGTGACAATCATCGATGGCTCACCCAGTCACATAACACATAATTCACATTCACATCATTTCACATTTCACCTTCAATATAATTTAATCATTCCTATTATGCAGATGTAGTGCACATAAGACCCACTTTCCTTTTGTTACTTTGTTGTGATCGAGTGCCTAAACTATCCCCATTCATTAGATACCAGGCTCATTACTAATTGTCCCTTATCCGCTTGGGGGATACAGGGCTCATTTTACATAATGAGCTTTAGGCCCTTAATCACTTTTGATCTCGAGGCTAATTTTCACTCATTGAGCTTTAAGCCCTGATTGGTGGCTACTCTGGTCACAACTACCATTATCTTTCATGCATTCATGAAATGGAATGCATCAATCACATTTCCATTCAATCACATTCCCATTACATCGGACCTTAGTCCAGCAGTCAACATTAAGTTGAGAATCACATTTTCAAATTTTGGAAATACCTGAATGCGGACACTTAACCTACACAACCCATTTATGCAAGACACACATTGCAAACTCATTAATAATGACACAATTATAAGCATTTATTCATGGACAATTATGTATATGGCTATGTACAATGCAAGCTCAATGACAATCCCAAGTATTTTACTAATTTCATATCTTAAGCTCATTTTCATTTCATAGCTTAATCGCTCATCAATTCTTTGAATCAAAACCTCATTCCTTTGATACTTCGATATCCATAACTCATCCCTAATTCTTTCCAATATATACCAATATATGACTAGTGAGGAAGAAAAACAGAGTATTTATATAATCATTTCTCCAAATTTTTCTGTTCTCATCACATACACATTTTGGTTGATTTTTCAAATTCAAAAATCATTTTTACCACCTCTTATAACATTTTGATCATCAAATCAAAAAAATCAGCATGTACAGCATACTCAAAGTCTCCATAGTTAGTTCCCAACAAATACGAATATCACTATTTCTTAACCATTTTACAGTGAACTCACGATGCATGCTTCAATTCATACAAAAATATGTAATCATAATAAGCTTACTTGTTTAAAAGCTCCAACATCTGCAACAATCATGTAACCCTAATCCCTTATGCAACCACGAATATCAAATTGAAAGGGGTAGAAGAAAGAAATATCAAAGTGGAAGTGATGAAAAACAGAGAAAAACAAGATTTAACTTTGGTGAAAATTTGATGAAAAACTATGTGTTGGAGGAACTCTAGAGAAAGAAATTTCTAGAAAGGTAAAGGCAAGTACAGTAGCTTGTCTTTCAAGGGTAATAAAAATCTTAACTTTAGCTAGGACACCTATCCATTTAAAAATCAATAATACCACTACAATCACAAGTTATAACCCATAAAATCATTTTCATATTTTTCCAAAAACACAACATTTCGGGTCAACTTTGCATGTTCTTTTTGACCCCAATATTGAAGTTATTTTGCAACACTTTATTCTAGAAACATATTCTCCTATGTCTTATGTCTCTATTGATACCAAAATCATTCAATTTGGTTAAGTTATTTGAAATATATACTTCTAACATTTTCGGACTGCTCTTATCCAAAACAGTAGACTATATACAACTTCTAGTCAGAAATTGAACATCTTAGAGACAGAATCACAATTTAAAATTTTTTCATATGATTTGTATCCCTATTTCTCTAGTTTACTCCAAATAAAAAAACATCTCATTTGGAATCCTACAGGTCTAAATATAATCAAAATACTGAAGCGTGTTCAGTAAGATAATCCTATTTCACTGTTCCAACAAATTCCACACTTTCATTTGATCAATTTTTTTCAATTAGATTCAGAATTCTACCAAGAGGTAGAAATTTTTTTTAGGAATCTATTGGTCTAAGAATCACTTCATTTGGAGGTCGGGTTATGAAGTTATGGCCATAAGAATCAACCATGCTTATGTCCTCAATCACGTTGTACCTATCTCAGAACAATTGGCATAACTTTCACTAAAGATTTCGGATTAAGGTTTCTTTGAATGGTTTTGAAGAAGACTTCCATATCTACAACTTTCATGGAGACTTTGAAGGCAAATTCTATCATCTAGAGGGTCAAAAAATGAGACCAGAAGATAGAATCAGATGAACAACGTGCCAGACGATATGGCATCATCAGACTATACTTCTTCACCATACAAAGCATCTTCACAAGACGATACGTCCTCAATAGACAAAACGTGCAGTGCCCCCTTACCGTGGAGTACACACCGGGACGCCCGTGGATCGTTCCGACGCATATCCCACAGCAAGGAAGTACTACGATAAAAAACGATCACTAAACACTCGCATGGAATCAATACTATAAAATCCATACATGAAAATCACTAAATTTTAAAACCATAATAATAATCTTTCATCTCATACTGTCAATCCAAAATATAGACAAATCTATCAGTCCCCTACAGTCACAATATAATAATCCAAAAAGAGAAACTGATACAAACGTCTATACTAGGTCATCCCAAAAATATCGCCCCAGCTGACCGACCTGTGATCCATCGCTTCACTTGACCACGAACTCGCACTGCAGGAAAATCTATCACGGGAGCTAGAGTCCTACTGACGCTGTCCTGAAAAATATATTGCAATGTTGGGTGAGTTTGCGAACTCAA
>JANIHY010000209.1:33049573-33059955 GCA_027479065.1 Erythroxylum brevipes
ATTTTTATTTCTAGTCCTTCTACTCCATTTAATTTAACTCATTCACTATAACCACAATTCTCAACATATCCCATTACTATTCAATATACCGGGAATGTCAATGAGTGCACGTACAATTATTTTCATGTGTGCAAAAATTCAAATTCACATGCAGGTATGCTGCCATTTTGCTGAACATGAAATGCAATTTTTTTAACTCTCTCATTGCTATTTTTTCCATTATTGAAATCTAAATTATAACCCTTACTATAGGGACGGGATGTTACACTAGTTATAGGGTCAATCTCAGCTTAAACATGATCAAGCATATTCCGTCATCCTAACGTCTTTACACCTCTCTTTAGATTATTTATCTGAGACTAATAGTACGCTCTACTAATCTCAGTTTTTTTAAGGTTATGTTTATTTAAGATATGATTATTAATTAAATCTAACTACTGAATAATCTAAGATACGATCCCTAGATTCAATTTGGCAGCAACATTGCAAGGAGTAAAACGACCACTATAGGCAGTAACCTCACACATTCGGGTTATCTAACCTGAGTTATATTGTTCTTAGCCATACAAGACCATTGAACACTACTAACAAACATTAAATATAGCAATCAAAATAACGTATTAATATTCCATACAAAACCCAATCTAATCAACACAATCAATACAATAATCCGAAAATAGATTATAATGTTAATAGAATGAAATAACTGTCGTGACTTAGCATCTATATCTCCATTGAACCTGCGTCAGGAAGTTAGCTTTCCATCTTCATCTTCAAGCTCCAAGCATTAGCCTTTGTAGCCTCCATTAATGTTGAAAAATGAAGAGAGAATGGAGGAGAATAGTTGTTGTCCCAGCTATAGTTGTCTCAGTTATTCTCCTTGAAATTTCAAGAGAAAATGTTGAAGAAGTTGTTGTCTACGTTGTTGTCCACTCTCCTCTCTTTTGCTCTAGTCAGCCTTCATGAATGCATATTAGACAACCGAAGAAGACCACATGAAGAAGCTCTCCAAATGTAGCCGCCTCCATCGCCACTCACGTCTTGTTTCAACTCACCTTTATTTCTTTAGCTCACAATCGACACCATCACCTAACTTTTTATTTACTTTTAACCCTCACACAAGTGTAGCTGTCACCTATTCTCCAATCACCCACACTTGGAAAACCTAAGAGGACTTGGTAAAGAAAGCTGTCGTGTTTTTTTCCTTGTCCAGCTACCACTCTCTTTTATTATAGCCCTCTCACCCCCTTTAGTTCTCCATCCTCTTTTCTGCTACAGTTGCAACTGACACCCCCCTCCCCATGTCACACATAACACATTCTTTTTATATTCAATAGCTAGGTTAAAATGTGGTAGCTGGCCTTCTCTTTGTTCAGCCTCGGTTATTCACACTTCCACCTGCTCTTTATAGCCGACATATGACCTTTTTTGGACCCCATTTTCTTAGCCTAACATCTGTAGTCATAAACCGTGAGCGTATTACCCTATAGGGTTATTTCAATGAACCCTCATTAGCCATCATCCCATAAGAGTGGTATGCCCACACCAGTCATTCACCAAAATCACAATTTGACTTCTTCAAAGCAATTTTAGCCCTAAGTCTCTAGTTTAATTTAAAGTAAAAACCATCTCAATCGGAGCTCAATAGATGAAGTTATACTTGAGAAGCCAAAGTATGTTCATACCCTAGTCATGCTCTCTCAACTGACCCCTCAATATCTTTCCATCAATATTTTCATATCAAAACCAAAAGCTACCAATTTTTATATGGAAAGATATAAAAATGCGTTAGGAATCTATTGGTTCAATATCACTTCATTTGGAGGTCGGAGTATGAACTTATGTCCAAAAGAATCAAACATGATTTTGTCCTCAATTATAGTGAACCTATTTCGGGAAAATTGACATAACTTTCATTAGAGATATTGGATTAAGATCATTCTTAGATGGATTGAAAGAAAACTTCTAGATATACAACTTTTGTGAAGACTCCTAAGCGAGATTTTGCCCCTTAGAGGGTCAAAAATGCAAATTCGCAAAGTGTATAGTGTATGTCCGTTAAACGGACATCCTCCTAACGGACATAAACAAGGATGGAGGCCTTTCTAGACCCAAAAAGATCCGTTTAATGGACTTAATGTTTGCTAAATGGACATGGGCAAGGCTGGGGGTCCTCATAGATCTGACAAGGTCTGTTTAATGGACCTAAAGTCTGTCTAACAGACATAGGTGATACAAAATTCCCTCCAAAGCCTCTCTAATGATTCCTACATCCATTCTAACATCACTTTCACTCATAATCTTCTCAAATTCACCTCTTCTAATGTAATATCGCTTCCTAACAATTTAAACACCACATTGATCCCATAAAACTCTCAAATCTCAACTCATTTGATTCATCACATTCAATTACATCTCATCATTTTATATAGTTGTCCTGATATACACCTTATGCAACATTACCAAATTATAATGATCATATCTCTCAACTCCGATATCCAAAAATTTCATACTATATAGTGTTGGAAAAATAGAAAGACAAAATACAACTTCTAAGAGACAACTTTGTCTAATTCAACCTAGATTGATACAGTTTTCCTCCTGAAGTCAGAACATAATTCCTATCCCTTTGTAAAACTTGAAAATGAAATGCAAAGACTTGAAAGGTCATGATCAAACATAATGTATATATATTTCATTAAAATCATAAAATAAGAGTTTTACAAGGCTTTAATGGGCATGTCAAGCCACAATACATCATAAACCAAAAATAAAAAAGTTTAATAAACTAGAATAGCTCAAAATGCGACTAAAGCCTTGGATTACATAATCTAGCTTCAAAAACAAAATATGCAAACTGGAGTGATGCCTTGACTCTCGACTCGATCAGTTGATATCTTGCTCATCACCTAAAGAGGAGAAGGAATAGGGAAGTGAGCTTGAAAGCTTGTGGGTAATAGGTTTATCAAGAATAATAAACAAACCATTCAAAAATGTTCATTTGCCATCAAAATTCTTATCGGCGCATAAAAAGCATAGTTCTCAAATTTTCAACCAAATTCATAATAATATAAATCATATATGCATCAATCTTGTCAACATGTCATGAACACATAAACACATCAAAATAGTTTGGGTAGGTCCAAAAATAGAGCGTACATCACAATCCCATAAAATGATTTTGCATAGTCGTGAACTTATGGGAGTACGTGAAAGAGCTCCATGCCACTAGAAGATAGACGGAAGAAACCTTTAGTCACAGTGTATTTGAAATACTTAAGGGACCAAACTAAACCCACATAACATGCATTTCATAACTTTTAAACATATTGCCCAAATGGCACATTTTGAAAACATGTTTTTCATGAACATGAAATATTTCATATGCATTTCCATCATCATTTCACAATTTATCAACCAAATTCATATACCAAGCATATAGCAATTTCTCAAATCATTCAAAAGCAACAAATGCCACAATTATAAAGAAATGAGAAATCATTTTGTTCTCTTGACTAAAAAGAAAACATAATGGCTCGTTATCCAATTATAAACATGAAACCCATCTTAATTTCCTTGTTTGTATACTTATTCAATAATGTCTCTCCTCTTGCTCCTCTTGGCTCTCTTGCCTACCTTCAACATTGACAAAAACTCCCATTCAAAAGGAATTCAAATTGGAAAACCCAAAGAAACATATGCATAAAATTAATCCTAGAATACTTATACCTATGCATTTCTTAAGCTCTTTGAACCAAAACCCTTCTAAATATCCAAACGATTAAACATAAACTTACCTTGAATCTTCACCAAACAATGAGTTTCTTAGCTCGAACGAAAGCTTTAATCTTCCTCTTCCTTTTTTCCTTCTTGAACACTCTCAAAATCTCCCTTAAAAACTAAGAAAGATGAAACCTAGTTTGCTCTTCTTTCTTTCCCTTCTTTTCTCCTTACACGACACTCTCTCTCCTCTCTTTTCTTCAATTTTCGTTTTCTTCCTTTCTTAATAGCAAGACAACCATTTTTCTCCCCTTTTATACCCTTAATGGGCCCAAAAAGTCCATTTTACCCCTCCTTTTAAGTTTATGTCTTTTTAAACTTAAGTGATCTTCCAAAAATGCCCCTCATGCAAACTTACTACCTTAACACTTTAATTCAATTAACCTATGTTATAAAATCTTACTTGCATTAACTTAATTAATCACTCTAAAAATAATTATTTTATCAACCTCAAAGTTAATTCAAATCATGCTTATTCATCATGAAAAAAATTTCAGGGGCCAACACCTTTTATCATCCAATTGTCCACTCTTTTGCTCCTTATCTTCCAATAGCTAGGTTAAAAATAATGGACATGTTTCTTCATCTTGCATTATACCATTTTTTATATCTTGAAGAGCTAGTTTAAAATGTGATAAAATGGACAGTTATGTTACCATGGGAAAGCTAGCATTACCATGAGATAAAAGGACAATTGTCTATAAAAATCATATCGGAGAGTGATATTTTATGGGAGTGGCAATATAAATTTTAGCTTAGTTGTGAGTTGTAACAATTTAGCAAGGCTGAAATAATATTAACTCCTATTGCATGGCTGAAACAATATTAACTCATGTTGTATGGCTGTGAAATTTTCTAGATGGCCGTAAGCCATGTTGACAACATTTTCTTCACTTTCTCGTCTTCTTCTTGCTTTTAATTTTCTTCTTTTTCATATTCCATGAATCAATAGATTATTGAAATTAAGAAGATGGCTTCAATGAACATGCTTTCAGGTCACTTTAGCTCATTTACTTCCAAAATATACCTATAATCAAATATAAGATAGAGTGAGTATACTAAGCATTTCTAAGGCAATAATCACTAAGTGTAGTATATCAAATGGATCAAATTTTAAATACATATCAGGTTCCCCTACACTTAGCTTTTGACTGTCCTCAGGCAAATCATCAAAATCAAAATCATAAACTAAAACTTTTACTCATTTTCCATATTTCCTAAGAATAAATAATCATAAGTAAAAATGAATGACTTTCAAAACCTATAACAATAACTTAACATTTAATGCTTCTACTTATGATTAATCAACATTCATCACTCTTAGAAACTAAGTAATCTAGAGGTATACTTGGACAAAAGGTTTTTAAATAAGATAATTCCACAGGTACACTCAAACATCATTTATTATCACAATAATCCACAACTTTACATATCATTTCATTTCTTCACCACTAAAATTCACATGCATAATCATGAATCAAAGGACTTTTCTAGGGTTGTAATGTGGGAAAAGCTAAGGTGAGATGAATTCTAGGTAATGTAGTATAAAAGCCATCAAGCTAGTAAAGAAAAAGTAACACTTAATGAGATATCAAGTGCACAAATTAGCATTCATCCAAAACTGAGTACCATCAGCTATAAAAAATGCAACAATTATGTTTCACAACTCAATTCAGCTCTCACAATATAAACCATACGAACATAACATAAAGAGTGCTCTATTCAAAACAATATTCACCTTATAAGCCTTATATGCAAACCACCAATTCAATATAACTTAGGGAGGACAAACCATTAATTAGGGGTAAGGTTGCATATTATTAGACCTCTCTAGACCTTATATATTAGCAAGATTCTTACTGGTTTGTTATAATTGTTGTCTATATTGTCCCCTAGTTAATAAATAGGTTGCCTTTGACTTTAGGGGACAAGTTTAGCTTGTTTCAATAACTATGGAACAGGTTTTGATCTTAAGTAATATTCTTCTAGTAATCTCCTCAAAATTTTAGGAATTGCTACTGAACAGTCCTGAAATTCTTTCTTTCTTTCTTTCCAAATGAAATACACCCTAGAGTTAAAAGCCATCTTAAAAATCTTGAAATCTCCTTTGTATTTCATCTTAAGTTCAGTTACCTAGTTGAGTGTGTTCATACATCTTATAACTGAAGCAATCATGTTGAATATGCTAAAGATAAGCTTCCAAATTCTATTAGAGAATAGACACCGAAATAACAGATTATTTAGATTGTCTTCCTTCCCGTGGCATAATAAAAAACTATTATCATTTAACTAGAACTTCAACTTATCCTTTTCCCTTAGCTTTCCTTATGCTACTAGCCATAATATGAATAAGTGAGAGGGGACAATATGTAAATGCCATATCATTTTGTAGCAAGGAAAAGGATTGTAGGCTTTAAAGAGATTGTTTTGCATAGGCAATGGAGAATATGTTAGACTTATCAACTTTCTAGATAATGACATCATCTCTTAATTAATTATGAAGGTAAGAAGGCCAATTAATAATGATAGAGTTACTTCCTCTTAAGAAAGAAGGCTAAGACAAGGTGTTGTTCAGTATTAGAGTTTTAACCTTGGAATTGTCGGGGATTAATGGTCTAAGACTACTAGCTTCTTTAGCTTTATGCAATGGACCTAAAGGATGCTAGTTATTATACCAGAGGTATGTTGAGTTGCCATTTTTTATCTTGTTGAGGGTAGTTGGTTAAATTGAGTCTCTCAAGTGTAGTATTTGTCGGAAAGTCCAAAAATGTACTTTACTTACTGAAACTACCCAGATGCTTTTCCTTTTTAGATAGTAGATATGAATCTATTGCACCCATATATTTTCTTTATCTACACACACCCTCCATAGTCGTATGGTTAGTAATACTTTGCTCATTTTCTTTACAAGAGTGATAGTTAGTCCATTGGGTTGTTTATGTTGGCCTATTAAGGACCATTTAATACATAAGGTTCCTTTTAAGGAGCTAACTCCATTCCATATGAAGTTTCTAATAGGTTTATTAATGTTCTTTATAACTCATTTGGGAATAGTGATATGTGGATCTAGTATGTGTATAAGTTGCAAAGAATATACATGAATAGTTGAATTTTACCTCCATAAAGGCTCTATTACACCAAGATTGTAATGTCTTTGTAATGGAGTTGATTAGAGGACTGCATTCACTTACACTTGTTTTTTTATAGCAATAGACCCTCCTAAGTGTTTAAAAGGAGGTTTTGTGATTCTCAATCACATAGAGTCAAAAAATTCCATTAAGTTTAGGCTGCATTTAGAAGAGGACATATAAGAACTCTTTCTTAGATTTGAAATGAGGCTAAATGATTTTTTAAAAGCATCTAGTGGATCCATTAAATTTATAATAGAAGTTTGATTAGATCACATAAAAAGATCATTAGTAATAGGAGGTGTGAGATATTAAGTTTGCCTCATCTATAATGATATTTGAAGGAGGGATTCCTACTAATTTGAAGTGTTATGATATTGACAGCATTTCTATGGACATTGAAACAGGTAAGGAGAGATCACTCTACTTGATTCCCTTAGCTTTGAAGTTTCTAGTGGGCTCTCCATTCATTATAATAGTATAAGACACTAAGGTTACACAAGCCATAATCCAATTCACACCCTTGCTTGGATATCCTAAAGTTGTTAGTGAAGATCTGATCAAGTCTCAACTTACAGAATTAAATGCCTTTATAAAATCAATTTGTAAGGCACAACTTGTATGGGACTTGTTGGAGTTGTATCCTCTAAACATCCCTTGAGCTATGAGAATGTTGCCATCAATGGATCTACCCTTTATGTAATCTACCTATCCTATATTAATGATTTGTTTAAGATTTTTCTCTAGCTTATTGGCCAAAATCTTTGAAATCATCTTATATAAAGCATTGCAACATGTTATGGGCCTTTATTCATTCAAGGATGAGTGATTATATAGCTTTGGAATCAGGTAAAGGCAAGTGTTATTTTACTCACTAAGCATCTTCCCAGTGTGAAAAAATTACAACACTACATCAATGATCTTTGGTATGATGGTATTATATGAGGCTTGGAAGAATCTGGCATTAAAGCCATCAAAACTAGGTGCTTTGTCAGGGTGGAATGAGAATAGAGTAGCTTTAATTTCTTCTGGTGTTACCTCTTTAATAAGATCATTATGGAGATGTGTTTGTACGGAACCTTCTAAGGTAATGACCAATGAGAATATCATGATAGAGGCCTTATACTCTTTTGCTTATTCCTAACAGTTTCTTAGAATAATCATGAGCTAGTCACTTAAAAAGTTGTTGATCATTTACTTGATTCCCTTCTGAGTCTAAGAGAGATAATTCTATTTTTCTTCAACCTTTGACATTATAGGAGAAGAATTTTGAGTTAATATCCCCTCTTTAAGCCATTGTATTTAAGATTCCTACTTAAGTTAAGAATTGTAGTTATCAATAATAATCAAATACCTCTCAAACTCTATTATCTCCACTCCCTTGAGGGAATTGTTTAAAGGATCATTGGCCAGATCCTTCTTACATTTTTAAGCCTTTCAAAGGCCTTTCTTAAATCCATCTTCATAGGATTAACTTTATTCTTTCTACACATTAATAGGTTCCTTCCTTATAACCTTTAAGTTCTACACTAATTGATAAGCCTATTAGCCTGAGACACTTATACTCATTCCTTTCATTACTAGTGAACTAAATTTAAAGTGTTTAGGCAGGGAATTGAAGAATTTAAAAGGAGATTTCCTTCTAGTCTTTACATCCCTTATATCAACCTTTCTAAGTGAATGATCTGAAAAAAAAAGTTAATGAAAGGTACTGAACTACTAAGGATAAGTTGTGTCAATCTAAATTAATCATGCAACTATCTAGTTTCTTTTGGATAAAATAAGTACCCAATTGTTTGTTGGACCATGTAAAGTGATGACATGTGTACCTTAAGTCCACCAGTCCTAGCACTAATTAAATGGCTAAGCTCCTGATATCTAGAATACATGAGTCTTGCATTTCCTTAAGCCTCATAAGGTTTGAGAATGCAATTGTAATCACATAAAAACATCCATCGTGTATGTAAAGAGGATACCATTGCTTTCAAGTTCCACATTCTATCCCTTTCAAACTCCCAATTAGTAGTATACATAATTGTGATGAAGATTAGTTTATGTAAGTATCTTAGGATTAACTCATAATGTAAGAATTGTTCAGAGGAAGGCCAATTCCTTAGTTGCCACACTTCAAGATCTAGGGAAACTATAATTATGCCATTTGAATTTACTTGGTGATTACTTACTATAATCCACTGCTTTTCTGGGAACCAAAGTCCCCTCTAGAATACCTCCTACTTTATTTTGATTTTAATAAACTCAATAAAATTAGGCCTCTTCAGTTTTATAATTTCACTGAGAGCTATTTGTTTATTTGGAAAATTGATCCCCTTTACATTCAAAGTTAGCATCTTCATTATAAGGGAGAAGGACCAAACCTCTTACTCCTGGATTTGTGCATGGTTTTGGATTTGCTTAGGTTTACCTTTTTTAGTTCAGGAGTCTTTGTACCTTTAGTGTTAAGAGGGCTAGCTAAGCTAGGTTTGTAGGTAGCTCATTCATATCACTTGTAATTTTTCTAATACACTTCATGTTAAAACTTATTTTTAATCCATTGTCTTCACCTATGGCCTCCAACATCTTTTAATCTCTCTTACTATTAGTCTCCATATTTTTTCCAGCTTGCATTATGGTTTGTGTGTTTGTAGATAGTTGCTCTTATTGCTATCCCTTAAGATTAATCTCCCTTATTGTTTTAATTTGCATATTAGCCTATGTGGATGAAGATGATAGTTCCTTTTGCTGTTTCCCATGATCAATTTCATTACAATTTCTAGCCTATTCCCCTTCCTTATATTGAATATGTTTCCCAACATTAACTTCTAGTTTCCAGATTCTCACCATTCCTTTTCTTAAAGGCTTCCTAGGGTATGTGACCATAATGGCATATTCCACTAAGCCTTCTTCCTCTAAAAGTCTCACCAGCTTAATGGAGTCCAATAGATCATTTTTGTAACATCCTATTACCTGTGGGAAGGTTAAAATAGTAAATATGAGGGATTAAAGAAAGGCTTAGAAATGCTTCTTCATGTTCATGCATAATATGCCATACACATATACATGAATAGTAAATTTATCTGCACATGAAAATAAGTGTACATGCATTCATGAATAATTTTGGGAATAATTGGATTGATTTGTGAATTTTTGAGAATTATGAATGTTTTTACATTGGAAATTTTACGGTTAAGTAGAATTGTACTATTTTTGAATTTTGGTGAATTTAGGGATAATTTCAAAATTTTTGGAATTTTTATGGATAATAGAAAAAAATAAAATAGGAAAAAGGAATCAAAAGAATATTGAGGATAACTGGATTGTAAAGATGATAGTTGTATTATAAAGAGGAGAGCTAAATGGAGTTAGTTTCAAAAGAAACTAAGAGATTAGACCATAGGAAAGTGACAAGTGTTAAGTTGCTTTTTGTACTTTTGTTAAAAGTAAGTCTTGATATCCGAGAGTTCAAAAAGGGGTTTG